>VZTT01075747.1:59678-82644 GCA_013400855.1 Buphagus erythrorhynchus
CATCTTCTTACCTTGTCTGTCCCTTGCACGACCCCATGTCCCTACCTCCTCAAAGCACAGCCAGCAGGCTCCATCCCAAACTGCAGCACAGCTCTCCTCCCCCCTAAAAGCTCAGTGTCAGTGTCCTATCCCCTAAAAGAGCTCACTTCCACCACTGGGACTCAGCCATGAGCTGAGGGGAAAGTCCTGAAGGCACACAGGCAACCTCAGCTGGCACCACTTTAAGTTTCTAACCATGTTAGCCCATTTTTCTTCAATGTTTTTCTCTAGTCCTACTGCTCTGTGGTAACTACTCCCCCTCCTGCCCTTCAGCCCTGCAGGACTACCACAAAAGGAAAACAACTGCTGTACAATACAAAGGCAAACGACAAACTAAGCAGCTCTTAACATCACAAAAGAATACAGCAATAAATCAGAGGGATGAGGAGGGAAAAGGACTGTCATTTATCTTCTGCTTAATACCTCTCCTCTATTACAGCACATACAGTATTTCAGCAGCAGTATGATTTTAAAGATAATTACCCCTTGTAAACTGTATTCCCTTTTTACCCACCTGTGATGAATTATTTGAGGCAACTCTAGAGAATGGCAGTCCAAGTTGCATCCCACTGGCCAGGCTGCACCCCAAGGGATGGCTCTGTCCAGCTCCCTAACACTTCTGTCATCAAATAGCATAGCCTCTCAGCAGACAGCTATTTTGCTGTGTAATGGAGCCCTGGGCTTGCCATACCGACTCGTTCTAGACAACACCAGGGATTGCCTTTGCAATGCCTAAAATTTAAAAAAAAAAGTGTATTTAAAAAATACATTTTTTCTTTTCTTATTTGCCCTTATTAAAACATGATGCACAAAAAGCATTTGATAGTCTACTGATCTGCATACCTACAGCTGCTTAGATTTTATTAGGGTGGTATAAAATCAGCAAATGCTTGAAATAAATACTGGACTTTTTTTTTTCTTAACAAAATGCTTGAAAGGTCACTTTGCAGTACACTGCAAAGAAAACATTATTAATCAGGATGTTACCTCATGTTTTCATTTGAGTATCTTGTTTCATAATTTAGGATCCACATTTTGAATGTAAAAATTATACTGTGTTTGTTCCCCACTGACCTTACCACCAGATTTGCTCATTCCAGTTTGAATTAATAAAGCTACTAAATCACTTCACGTTTGTCCTCATGTAAACACAGTCACAATCTGCTGCTTCGATCTTGGTCACTTCACACACTTCATCACTTCCTTTTCTTTACACAAAAGGCACCTTCTGTATAAAGACATACCTTCTGGATAGATGATAAACTCCAAACTGCAGACATTTACCTTGCCAGTAGTACTGTGTTGCTCTCTAACGCCAAGCATGGAGAATTTATTGGCTCTGCTGACAGCCACCATGGATTTTAAAACTCCACAAGCCAAGAAACATTCATCTAAGCCATCATGTGGGTTTTATGCTGTGCTGGACCTAGACCTGTTTTCTAAATATTGGACTCTGCTTCACCAGTAAAACAACCCCAGGGAAACCAGTGCAAAACACAGACACAGCTGGAGCCCTGCAGAAACTGTAAGGATTCAACATAAAATGTGGAAGCAGGTATGTGTGTGTCTGCATTACAGATATAGGTATGCATGCATTGCCAGTTGAAGAGAGAAATACCTTACATTTAGAACAATTCATTGACAAAATAGTAATAATAGAATGAGAACACTCAGTTGTTCCAGGTTAAGAAGCAGGAAAAAGACTATTCCAAGCAGGAAGACCATATAGCCTGGGTGGGAAATCAGGGACATAGGAGAAAGCTGAGTTACTGTATGCCCCTAGGTGCGCTTGGGCAGCCTACAAAATTCTCACGGTGCCTTGCTAAGGCAGTAGGAAACACATCTGAAAAAGAACAAAAACCCCACCTACTGAAACTTGTAACATGTTGTAACAAGTTATTACCTGTTTTAATTTGCTGTATATTTAACAAGTTTCCATACAAAGGTACTAGGGCCTGAGCATAAAGAGAGCCATGCAGGATACAGGTTACATGGTCCTTTATAAGATGGAGTATTTTCCAGTGGGTTAAGAGCTAACCTCACCTTGTTTATTCTACTGTGATAGTGAATAATCCAGCCTATTCTGTTTGTATGGCATCATGTTTTGAAGATTTTAGAGGTTTCTAAGTGCTGGTAGACCCCACTGTCCCCAAAGGGGGCTGTAGAGACCCAGAGAAGCTGGCTTTAGTCAGGGGGTTGTCACTGTTGTGCCAGCTCTGACTGGAGAGCAAGCACAACTTCATGTGTATCAACAACAGAAGCTTTTATTTTACAAATATTCATCAGAAAGTGTGTGATCCTCAGGGCTGTCCCTACACTTAGGGGAACACAGCACACTGCAATTATTACCTGCGTTAGCACTGTTAACTTGCAGCTATGGAAAGACACCCTCTGCTAGCTCCTGAACAGGATCAAAATGAACGTATTTGCAAAGTGCAAATTTGCCAGTCAAAGAGGACACGTGTGGTTGGCTGCCTTAGCTCTACCATCTGCTAAGCTTCAGCAGCCCTGTGATGCTCCTAATGCCATGGCTTATCACTGCTGATATGGACAGTCAACCAAAATGCTCTCTCACTCAGGCCTGAAGTGCTGTGTTGTCGTGCTGGAGAAAACCACAAACCCGTAACCGAAGATTGCAATGTGTGTTCACAAACTACACGTGTCTGGGCTCATGCAGTGACCCAGCTGGCAGGGAACAGCCTGAATCCACACTATAAAACTGCCTGCCCCTGCAGAGTGGCCATGTCCCAATGGTCTGTCGAAAGTAACTCCTGGCCCATGCTCACTCCATACACTGATGGTGCAGATGATCAAGCCCCAGAACCAGAGGAAGTTCTCTGACACAGTTAAATCTCTGTGTAGCCACGGCCCAAGAGAGCAGAGCAGGAGGCAGAAAGGCAGGCATGGCACTGAGGTAGTTCTAAGAAAGTTACTCATGCTCTGCAATCAAGTGAGATGACATGAAGCAGTATTGTCAAGAGTAAAACAAGATGGCATAGAGAGAAGCATCTTCTTGGCTTAATTCTGCTTTCAGGGTTTTACTAGAGCTGTGCTGCCTATTGCCTCACCTTCAGCATGCATATGAAAAAGAGAAAGAGTTTCTGGCCTGTGACTGAGCAGCTCAATTCTTCAAACCTGCACAAAAAAGGTAATACTACACTTCATGGCTTATTTTTGCTGCCCAAGATTTGTGAAATACTCATGGATGGGTGAACTTGTGTGTATACTCTACAGTTTTAACTCACAACAAAAAATAACCTACATTTCTCATTAATTATCAGTGCTATACAATATTTAACATTTTACCCACACTGGGACACATTTTACCCACATTGGGACAGTCTTTCCAAGGTACTCTCAGTCCTGCTGACAGGATCACACTACTCTTAAACTGGCTCCAATCTTCACCTAACCTTCAGCCAGATTAGGGTCAAATGCCAGAAGACTCAAGGTATCCCAAGTCAGGGGGATTTATACAATTGATACCATTCAATGCTGTCTTCTTACAAAGCAGACACTGGGACTGCTTCTCTGAAATTACCCAGGAAGTTGTCCACTCCAGCTGACAAAGCTGAAGCTACCAGTGCTATTTACAGACAGTAGCAAGCCCTTCTTTTACCTGCTCACCAGCATGCTCCAGTCAGTGGAATCACACGTCCAAGCACTTACGCACAAAATGACTTGTTCTTTTCTATGATAGCCAAATCAATAAATCTCTGAAAATACAAATGGCATTTCTCCTTTGGCCACTCTGTTGCATTTGACTTGCTGTTGGCAGTCCTTAACTCTGCAAGAGCACGGTAACAGTGCTGTCTTCCTTGCACATTTTAAACTAGATTTGTCAGCTCAGTATATTTTTCTATTTCCACTCCTGCACAATTCTCCTGATTCCAGAACAAAAACAAACCAAAAACCCCATGAAAGACTTGTTCTGACAAAACCATCTGAAATACAAGTTCTAACAAGAACAGGTTACCTGATGGCCGCAGTATCCCAGTTACTAAGAGGACATTCCACTGTTTCCAAGACCCTCTCTCCTGGCTCTTCTGGGACAAGAGAACAGTTTGACATTTTCCTCAACTTTGGAAAGGCAAATGAAAAAAAGTAAGACCTATAATCTACCAAATTTATTTTCCTATCTTGAGAAGGCTAAGAAGGAGCTGTTGCAGCCTGTTTAATCTTTTTCCTTTAGCGAAGAGAAAACGATCTTTCCAAAGGAAAGGAGCTATTCCCCTCACTCTTTGGCAGAAGGTGATCCCGTTACTCCTTGAAAAGCAATAGCAGAAGGGATATTCTCATCTCCACAATAAAACACTAACAAGCTCTGTGTAAGTTGTGCAGAGCAGGAAGTTCAGGCTGCATAAGGATTTTTGATAGAGGTTGGTTGTGCCAGCAGAAAAGGTACTTGCCATTTCCTTTTCAGTTAATGCCGAGTATTTTACCTCAGCTAATGACAATCCAATCAAGCTACTGTTTAACTCCTCCTACTTAATGCAAAACATTAACATTAGCTACTAAAGAACTCTCATAGGATATGAAAATTTTATGCCGTAGAAAATATTTGGGTTTAGACTACTATTGCATTTATTTTTCATTGTGTGAAAAAACACCTGTAATCTACTGTGCCTTACTCAGCATTTCTACAGTGTTCTTCCTTACTGAGACTATAATAATGTTAAAAATACAATAACATTGAATAATATAACATAATTTTTTAATTTACTTTAAAATCAGGTGTATTAGCCTAACTTTCATCACCATGAAAACCTTGAATACTTTTGTCCTGAAACTCTGCACCAAGACAGCAGAAACACTATGTCTGGCTCACAAAATACATACCTAAATACCTGAGGAGCCAGGAGCTTTATACATCAAAATTGAAATTTTGTTTCTTGAAATAATTTCTGGAAATTATCTGAAATTATCAAACCACAGAGTTAAGCTTATTTTCATGACCTGATATAGCACTACTAGCACAGAACATGACCTAAATTGGCTTATTGCAAGAAAAGCAAAATACCTGACTTCTCTTCAACTCCCAGCTGTGACAATGTGAATGATGGATGACCTCAAAGCCTTATTTGTAAAGGCATGAAGTCATTAAGTGCTGGGAAATGGAAAGCCCTTCAGAATAGGATCCAAATGCAGGAATTCACCCATCCACTCTTCTCCTCTTCACTGGGGAGAGCAAGGATGCTCCCCATAGGGAGACCTGGGTGCTCACTCTCTGGGTAAGGCACGAGTGACACATGTGATCACTTAAAACTATGTGCAAATAGACACTAATCCTCCTCCTCCTCTAATACTGAATCTTGAAGCCGTGAAATCTTTTTGCTGGAAACTTATTATTTCTCAAAACTATGAGAATGGGACAAATTCCTGCTGTGGAAATATCAACTCCACCCAGATTCTTAGCTCTGCTCATAGCAGCACATTGAAGGCATGACCTCCTTAACTCTGAGGAACACTTCTGAGTAGAGGTCACTTCAGCTAATAATTTTAGCAAGACAAATGCATCACACCATTATAATAATAAACGCTATGAGAACTTGGCACAAATGCAATGATTCATGAACTAAGTTACATTAAGATAGATAAAACAGCCAGGAAAAGGAGAAAAAAAAATTTAACTCTAGCAAGGGAGTGGTCTTCAAGGCAGCTCTTAAGTAAGTATTTTTATCTTTTTTTTTTTAAAGTCTATACTGAAGTTTCCTAAGAAAAGAATCCTAAACCCAACCCCCAAAAAATACTGAGAGCAAAAACTCAGTACAACAAGAAGAGATCATGCACAGCTCTCAAATATTTTTGCAGATTCTCCATTTGCTAAAGCTTATTGTTGTTTTTTTAAGGCTATGACTGCTCCCACATTCCTGTCTCAGAATCTACTAAAGCTGTGCTGTTGGCCAGTATTGCTACATTACTTTTAAATGACATTTAGTCCTTTTGCTCTTGGTACTCTTGAACAGGGCTTCAAAATTAAAGGGAACTGCCCTCAGAGATTGCAAAAACAATGGAGACCAAAACCAAAAAAATTCAAACATTTTCATTCTGTCTTAAGATAAATTCCAAAGTCCAGTTTTATCACCAGTTTGCTGTTTTTAGTAAATACTTAATAATAAAGGAACAGTTTCCAAATTGACTGCAGAAAATCTTTCCTTGATATCTACATATTGTTTATTTTAATTCAGATGCTAATATATGACCATTGTTTTCTTCTGATAATGATAAGCAAAGTAGTATTTTTCCCCCCCTCTTATTACAGATATTAAAATTTGAGAAAGACAAAGGGATGAATGCTGACCACTTGCCTTCTTGGTGCAACATTGGCTACCCCAGTGGGCAATAGAATCACACTGTGACAACAACAGCAATTCAGTGTCGTTAAGTTTCACAGTGAATACTCTTCCCACTTTCTGATGCAACATCAATCATTCCTATACAAAACTATAAAGTGAAAATTCCAAATGAAAGAATAAAGCTGGTCCATACACAAAGCGCTCTGACAGGATTTTAGCAGACCTCTTGGGAATGAAAGCCTTGTCTGACCCATGAGTGCCACTGGCTGGGGAAGGCAGAAGCCCCGGGGTGCTGAGAGCTGTCATGGTGCAGGGAAGGAGCCCTTCAGACCAGGGACCCTTCCAAACCCCAGGGCTCCTTATGGCAGGTGGGCCAGTTCAGCCAGTGGTCAGGGAGATGGAGGAGAGCCCAGCACACACACACACACACATAAACACACTTGGAGGTGTAGGGGAGTGTTAACAAAGAGACATCCACCTTGGGCTCAGGGGGAGCACATGGCACTTACCAGCCCTGTGCCACCACCGCTTTCAGAAGACTCACAAACTTCCCATGAACAGCACATGGTAAAGATTAGTCCTGCAAATGCAAACTCGCTCTCCTGATACCTGGAATGGCATGGTGTGACAGAATTGGCAGCCATTCCAGGCCAAAGGGCAAGATTTCTTTTCCAAAGTCCTGCAAACTTTTTAATCTTTCCATAGAAATTAAGCAGAGATAGCAACACTGTTTTGACTGCAAATGCTTCATGCAAAAATAAGCTCCTAATGACTTCAGACTGAATGCAAATTTGCCAGTCAGCAAAATATTTACATACATGCTTAGTTTGAGAAGTTTTGCTATCTCTTGTATGCAATTATTCTCTTGGATCACAAATGCAGGCTGGGTTTTGTAAGGCTGAGGTATTTTGCAAATCATCTCACTTATCCTGCCATCCTTTGACCTAAAGAGGTGCTCACTATGTGTTGACTATAGCGAGGTACAAGACAATTGCCTTATATGTTTAACTGGCAGATGAGAGAGCTCATGCTTGAAAAATCCTGTCCTGGTGGCAGACCAGTAACTCAGTGAGATAAATTCATCACAGCCACATTCATTATATGAACTCAAAGACTGCCAGAAAGACCCAGGCCAAAAGCTGTATTACTTCAGAGTAAGTTTACTCCACAACACCAAGGTAAACAAAATGCATCCTACAGTTTACTTTCCTAGCTACCACCATCCAACACAATCTGGTTTTATCAATTTCAGCTACAATGTAAAATATTTTAATGCTTTTGACACACTCGTTCACTTTAAAATAGCTGGCAGCAGGAAGACAGTGATTCATTGAGTTACATCAGTGTCAAACAGCTTCCAGTGATATAAAACCAGAGCACAGCAAAGTGAACCTGACTCACTGGATCTTCAGACTGAGACAATACATTTTAAAACAAGTTTGGAAGACGAAAACACACCAACTATAAGGAACATCCTGGTTATAGTCCTGGTTTATCAGTTCAGAAATTGTTTTGAACATGGAAGTTTACACAGTAATTTAAAATGCTGGGGGTTTTGTATTTTATGACAAAGGAATTGGCCTAAAAATGGGAGATGTTCATACATTTGTATTCTGGCAACTCCATATTAATAAAAGTCCATTATATCCTTTAAATGAAAGGGGGAAAAAACCAAAAATCTTGTCCTGTTTCAGGGAGCATTTTTTTTGCCTGTACCTAATCAGAAAGTTCAGAAGTGTTGAGTATTTGGAAAATGTTATCTGCATAACAGAAAACTTGATCATTACATTAGGAAAAGAAAACTGCAGATTTTGGAAACTATGATATCAGGGTTTTTTTTCCTGGTTTAGTGTTTTAGCTAGTACAAAAATATTTCCCATTCCTCTAAGATCAGATGGCTTTAAGTTTTAGCTTTGTGGACTGCAGCAGCAAAGTTGAAACAGAACTGGAAACACAAGGCTTTCATTGTCATGAAATGGTAACAGTTTTAAAATTTAGTTTCAGTTCATGAGACCCATAACGAAATATTCAAAATGTGTTACAGCAGGAGGCTCTCCTCTCTTGGGGAAAAAGACAAAAAAAAAGTTTACCACAATGTCTCATCTGCCTTTTTACCTGGCAAATTCAGGATTTCTCAAATGTTATGACATTGGCCCAGTGCCTCCATGTAGGCAACTCTAAACCAGAAATTTCTGGCTTTCAGACTTACCTGAAAAGACATTCTAGTAGATCTTGTCAATTTAAGATCTGTATCTTTAAATTCCAGAAATTAATCAAACTTGGTACATTTTGTCACACCAAGTCCGAGACTTTTTTTTTCATGGAATTATTTTACTTAAATTAAATTTACTTAAATTGTTCTGTCTTCTTATAGTGCTGTTCAGCACCCAAAGGATACTGAAAGCCTTCTCTACAAAGTGATGCCATCCTAGGTGCTACAACTGACTCAGAGCATAGCAGAGTGATCAACACAATGCTTGGCTTTGCCATCTGTTCCCAAGCAAGGAAAAATGCTAAGCTAACATACCTGTGGATTATCACTGAATCTTTTTCTTCACTGGAAGAAGGAATAACTTCTTTGGAAGGCAGTAACACCTTTGAAATGCTAGCAGAACCTGGTGAAACCTGAGATAACATTTTAATTTCTTTTGATTTTGTCTATATACACAAAATCTCCCTCACAGACTGGCATTCACTGACTGCCTGTGAATCTGTATACAGAGGCAGATTGCTCCTGCACTAGTGCTTATGTTTGTTACACAAAAACCCAAATGCCGAACACCTAAAAGTGCTGTGTCAAGACACCTGAAAAATTAAATGCCTAAGTTCCCTCATGGTTAGGAGAAAGCAAAAGAAACTTCTTTCCTGCATGCTCCATAGCTTGAATTCAAACACAAGAAAAGACAACATATGAAACCATATGCTACATGGACAGATGTGGCACTGTACTGTGGAGTTCAGACACTTTCCCCTGAAAACCCTCACAAGAATAAGCATCTGGCATACTTCTTCTGTTATCACAGAACCATAAACTGGTTTGGTTTGGAAGAAACCTTAAAGATCATCAATTTCCAGCCCACGGGCAGGAATACCTTCCACTATACCAGACTGTCACACCCAGCCTGGCTGTGAGCACTTTCAGGGATGGGACATCCACAGCTTCTCCAAGCCAGCTCCTCCAAGAAAGTGTTTCAGAGCCTCATCACCTTTAAAGGATTTCTTCCCAATATCTAATTTAAGCCTACTCTCTTTCGGTTTAAAGCCATTACTCCTTGTCCTGTCACTATTATGCTTCTATTATATCATCCTGCCAACTGAGGAAGAGAGTATATTAATAAAATAATAAGATCCCCATTTTGGAGAATATAATAGTGTTCTTTTGTAGTTTGAAAAGATGAAGACCACCAACTCACAGGGAAGACAAAATGTGGTCCAAGACCTTTTATTATATAGCCTAGACAGCGTAACAGGCACTATGCTCAAGAGTGGATACCTGCCACCAGAGCATACATGCTAAATTTACAGCAAGAACACAATACAATCCATGTCTTTCTCCAGCTCTGCATTCATCCAATGGCCATGATTCAGTAGCTGCTGGCTACTTGCCAAGCACCACCCAGAGATGCAGAGCCTGCCACCTCTCCAACACAGACTCAGCATGGCCCTCCAGCAGCAGCTGATGTAAATAAACCTCAGGCTATCCCCAGCAGCACAGCAGCAGCTCAGCTCAATCTGCACGTGGGGGAACAACCAAACCACCCCAGCAGCCTCAGCATCCTCTAAATCCCAACCAACCCATGTGGCCTCAACTTGCAGGGGAATCCCACCTGCCCAGGTATGCCACAAACCCACCATCCTGTCTGCTCCTGGACATCTGGAGCCACAGAAGTCCACCAAAAACAAAAAGCTGGAAGCAGCAATAAAAAAAGGTGCTCCCTCATACTTGCCTCCCCTGAGCCAGAGAGTGTGTTAGTTAAATCACTGTATCAATCTCTGGGCATTCACACTCTTACCAGGTTGGGATTGGTTTATACCAGTATAGCTTCTGCCAGATTGGAGCAAAAGATAGAATTTTAAACCAATTTGTAATTAAGCCAGGTATCTGATCTAACAATCATCTCTCTCTGTGAAGCAGTGATACTAATACAGCCTTGAGTCTGTCCTGTCAAAGTTCATTAAGTTCCATGGAATTTCAGAGGAAGAAATGTGTATTAACAAACTGTGCAATGCTGTACAAAGGGAAGAAGACACTTCGCAGGACCTTGCATCCTACAGGAAAACATAAACATCATGGCCTTTGCAACAGATAGAGTTAATAACGTGTCCTGTTATGCTTAAAAGAAACCAAGCATGCAATATAGTACATACTAAGTGATTCAGCAGGCATGAAGATTATAGGAGATTCTTTTAACAGTGCAACAAACTTACACAATTTTTAGCTCACTTCTTTTCTCCCCATTTCATACTTTAAGCTCACTAATGCTTTTACTCATGAAAAGGCCAAAGAATTTCATTCTTTCAGTATCTTTGAACTCATTTCTTATCATCACTAGAAAAGAAACAAAAACACAAACCCCATCACCATTGCACAAGAGCTCTCTGTAAGGCTGGGTTTAATTTCATTTTTTCCTTCTCCTTCAGGATTAAAGATCAGGAAACCAGAAACAAAAAAAAAAGCTGAAGCATTTCAGGCATTTTCACTTGCTTTCAGAAATCAATCCATCTCCTCTAGTCAGCAGTGCATACCTCCATTAACCCTCCTCCTCAGGGAGCACTCTAACTAAAAAAAAAATAAAAGTGTGCAAAAGGAAGAGAATAAAAATACTTCCAGAAAAAAAACCAAAACAAACAAGCAAACAAAAATCCCAAGCCAAAAACCAAACCATCCAACAATTCTTTCACTGAACTTTGGATTTAAAAGATGAGCTTTGGTACACATACCAAAACCAGCACAGTGATTGAACTGAATAAATACATTATCCCGAAAAAATATACCAAATTATGAAGACCATCTGATAACTTCAATCCAAAAAAAACTACTTAAAATACAGATATATTACTTAAAATATATACATAATCCACACCATGTATGCATATCATGATGGAACTTGACTTTAGACAGTGAGAACATGACACTGTCACAAAGTACCCTGCACTTCTAATAAAAACAGAGAATTAAATCTCCAGACTCTCTCTAGTTTTGTTTTTGCAAATTATATAAGAACACTAGGCCATACTCATTCTCTTACTAAGGGGGAAAGAAAAAAACCTTTTTTTTTTTCTGCGAGAACTGAATTTAATAAAAAACGTATTATTAAAATCACCAGCTTCACTAGCTCCATGTCACAAGACAGCCTTAACCATTTATACTTCTGTAAATAGGCACACTCAACCAGGGAGTTATTAACTATAATATCCTGAAATTAAATTTGACAGGCTTATACCATAGAAGTCAGTACCATTCAAGTCACAGTGCCAGTTCACAGGCTGTATCAGCATCCTCAACAGACATGAGGGAAAGGCCAGGACAGAGATATTTGCTACCAATGCAGTAAGGACTATCACTGAGCTGGCATGCTGGGAGTGGATTCATGCCACACTTGTCAGAATTCACTTTCCCAAAGAGCCATAAAAACAATGAAAGACGCTTCAACCTTCTCAGTAAAAAAGATCTTGTGGAAGCCAGCACCACACTGCCTGTCAGCCTGCTTTGACAGCAGAAGTGCTGCTGGAGCTCTCCTGGAGAAAGGCAGCAGAGCTGGAAATAGGAAAGCAGAGATTCAGCCACCAGTGGTGAGCACTGGCTGCTAAAAAATGCCCCAGATGTGTCTGCTTTTCAAGGCAGAACCTCTTCTGCTCTCATCTCCTTTATGCATGATGCTAGACCTGCTAAAGATTAGTTCTTATTAGCTTGTCAGGGCAGCATCTCCTGAAGCCAAAAGAAAGTCAGATTTCTACTACCAAATCCACTTTTCAGCCAAAATATTCTGTATTTTTAGAATGCATGGCCTATTAGAAAAAAAAATTTTACTTTTTTTTCTGTTTTAAAAACCAAAGAAATGTAAGAATAGCGACAACCACCTAGAGAGAGAAGAAGGGGAAAAAAGATTCCCTTGACTCCAAACTGTTTGGTTTTCTAATCAAAATGAAACCTAATCTTTACAATGTGCTCCCCATACACAGAGACTTTTATTCTACATATTGGCAACATCCCCCTGCAAGGATGCTTGCTCTAACAAAGTGCAAATGGTATCAAGCATTTCAAAATAACTGTATGGCAAGTGTTGTTATTTAAAAAGAAAATGTTTTATACACTACACTGGACATCTTGCAGAACCCATTATTTTAGATAATTCCTTAGTGTCCATTCCAGCCTTAGGAAGCTACACACATCAGTAGCTCATCTCAAAGTCCTACAGAGAAGAAATACAGACAACTGCAAAGCAGCTATTGCAGCACTGGGGATCTTGAACTTCAATTCATCTCTAACTCCACCATGTGGGATTGCTCCACCATGCAACACAACACAAACAGAAGAGTGTAAACCTCTACTTGCTTCCCTTGAATTGGTCCCATATCTGCCTCTGGATCTCAAAAAGCAGCTTACAGCAATGAATGTTTACACACAAAACACAAGAAGAGAACTGCAGCAGCAATGGGGCAAGAAAAATCTCCTTTCCAAAAGAGATTACTCAGATAAAAAATTAAAGAGGGCGAAAATAGAGGAAGACAATTTAAAACAGTATTGGTGGAGGGAATGGTAACAATAAGCAGTATTGGACTGACAAAACTTTAATATTGATTAAAAATTTACTTACCTTATAGCACAAGTAGAAGCAAGAACAGTGAATTCAAGTGGAAGATGTTCAGCTTAGTTTGCTCTAAGAGCTAATTTGCAAGTTAAGACTGGACTGATTGCCTTCATTTGTTTCCGAGAACCAAAGTGAGACTTTTAGAGAAATGAGAATTGGGAACTGGTATCAGAAAAAGGAAGATATAAAATAAGCTCATTTGAATGAGACTGAGGCAACAGCCTTCTGTATGTAGGCCAGTGGATCTGAACAGCAACCAAAATCCTGCATATCGACATTTTGAGGGGTCTCTGCAGCTGCTTACATACTGGCTTACTAGGAACAGACTTTCAAGGTCACAAATGACAACTCAGATCCACAATCTACTGGGAAGAACACTGGCACATTAACCATTTGCAAACACAAGAAATGCATCTCTCTGAGTCCATACTTCTGAAAACTTGTCTCCTAAGATGGAAATTTTGCAAGAGGAAGTTAGCTCTCAGATGTCCAGGTTGAAGATGTCTACCTTGCAATGACTTATAACTATCATTTATGATTTCAGAAAGGTCCATTTTCATGATTACTCTGACAAAATACATACAGTGACAAGAGAATGATAAGTGAAAACCATCTTTCTTTCACACACAGTTCACTTCTACAAAAATGCTCACTACTTCAATGTCACTTGTTCCAGAATCCCTTTCCCTTGTATTTACCACTTCTACATTTTGAAAGCAGCATTACCCAGTTTGCTAACTCCTGCCTAACAGAGAATTATTCCCTTATTTCCTCATGCATTAAGCAAGGAAGAACAAAAGGTAAGCTCAACTCACCACATACCCACTACCTTCACATTTCTCTCTCAGTAGAAGAGTTACACACCTGGATTTAAGTCCTATTCCCTCACCTTTACCTTTGCTATACAGCCTTTCATATCAGAAGAAAGCATACAGGCATAACATATTTGCAGACAGCTTGAGGAAAATCACCTGCATCTTGCTGAGCTCCTTTTTTCTTGCTACAGCTACTGACTTACTGCTAGGAAAAAAGTAACCTCTATAAATGCACATCATATTTGGCACAGGGCACTGCTGGAACTCAAGGTAGAGATAAACAATGCCTGAAAAACCTTCATTTTCTTCAGCCTCAGCCAACTGCAAGATAATTAACTGGACAAAAATCTTGTAAGACACTGAAAGGGACAGAAAGAAAACCAACAGGGGAAAAACGACAAGAAAAGAGTGGAAACCTCCAGCAGATTGCAAGGGACATTACATTACCAGCCTGCAAGGAAGATGAAGGAGTTTCCTAAGATACAGAATCAAGCTGGGCTTAGAGTGGGAGACATACTGAATATCCCACTAGAGACAAGTGAAAAAAGTAGATGAAACTTTGGGGAAAGCAAAGGCACACTGGTGTAAAGCAAAGAATAGAAAGAGACAGAGAACTTACAAAAAGTAGATGAAAACCCATGTGAGACCACATGAAATTAATTGAAATTCATCTAGAAAGCAAAACATTTATGATTTCCTCAAGGGATTAATATCTGTTTCTCTTGATACAAGTTCACATGCAAAGACTATTTATTATCGTTCCCTAAAAATTTCAGCAAAGTACAAGTATTCTCAAGTCTAAAGCATCCATGGGAAGTTTATTTTCTTGACAGTTAAAATCAACCAAATTGCAAAGTTTCAAATATCATAACATGACGAAAAAGAACAGCATGAAGTGACTCAGGTATTTTTTCCCATCACTTAAATTCTACCATCAAAGCCATGTAAAATGACTGAAAAACATTTCTTTAAAAACAAGAGAGTTAAGAATTTTTTTGGGCCCCAAAGGGATTCCCAGCAACTTAGCTGTTTGTGGAATGCAGCTGCCCTGGGAGGCTTCATCTCTTCACCAAGCAGGAGCAAAGGGATCCCATCAGATACTAATTGTCCACAGACAGTATTACCAGCAACAAGATCAATTAGAAAATTATCTCCTGAGAGAAGTATTAATGCCATTAACTTAAATTAGTCTACATGTTATCGTATGTTAAAGAGTGGAAAATTTCCACAGAACTTAAAAATGTAGTGCTTGAAGTCCATTTAGATCCCTATATTCTCATCAGGTCCTTGATTAATGAAGAGAAAGGGATGATTTTGAAGGCCTCTAAGGATGAAATCACTCCCCTGCAGCTGAGAAAGAGAGCAGCCCACAGTTAGAGCAAACACTAAAGAGCCCAACTGGAACATACTGCTTTGAACAAGGCAATTAATACAGACCTTGAGTGCAAGGTCAGCCACCCTCCTGGTTCCTCTCCCATCCCTTCCCAACCACGTGGGCAGCCCAGAAGACAGGAATTGTCCACCCGAGTGCAGCATCTCTATGGAGAGAACCACTGGTAAGATCAGGAACATGGAGATTTCTAGACACAGGCTCTTCTTTCACATGACTTAGTCTTTAAATTTTTGTCTGTGGAAGGAGTGTTATTTTTGACCCAAGTGAGCTTCTCCTTAAGCTAATGGCTATGCACACACTGGTAACTTCAAAAAGCATGCCTGCTATTATTGTCAGATTATATCTTCTCTCCCATCTAGTTATGCAAAGCATGAACTCAGATCAAGTTAAGCATGGCACTAGGGAAAACAGCTTTAACAGTAAAGACTAAATAGAGGGGGCAGAAGAGATCAGAAATAGGAAGAGCATGGTTAAGGAAGGGACAGGAAATTCACACCTCAAGGTGGAATTCCTTCAGCCCTGTGAATGTCAAGAGGTGTGGATCAAACTCCCCTTGATCATACTTTGTAGAGACAGGTAAGGTACTTATGCTCTTTCCTGAGCAGCCCAGGGTGCATCCAGATATTTAAATAGTGTCTTCCTTCATCCTCTTCCACAGATGCTAGGGCAAGATAAAACTGGTGGCAATCAAACATTCATAAAATGAGAGAGGAGCCTTCCAGAAAAGAACTGGGGCAGGAAGAAACGTCAATTCACGTTACAACCCAGAAACAGAGGAAGGCAGGTAAATTAATACCATCATTCCTCTTCAGTACCGGGCAAGATGTGGCTAGCAAGATTCCTGCTCTGTTATCAAATTTTTCCTCTTCAAAACTGTAACAAATATCTTCTGTGCCTCACTGAGCTCTCCTAATAAACACACACCTCTTTCATCAGAATATGGATAAATTATCTCAGTAAAGTTTCTGCCTTGGTGCAATACGCTCATCTGTAATGATTAGAGAAATGTACATATTGCTGTCATCTTCCAAGCACTGCACAAACACTATCTGATCAATGAACCCAGCACTGGGGACTGTTAACACAGGATTAATGTGTTTGTAGCTATATATGTGGCTACTGTTTATGGTCAGCATTTAATCTATGTGCTCGATTTCACCTTCCAAGAAAGGTCACTCCCTTAAGGCAGCTCATCTGTCTGCCTGCAAGGGAAGGGTGAGAACCAGGAAGCAGTGGCTGACTCAGTGCCAGACCCTGCCTGACAGTGGAAAAAGCAGCTTCAGAAAAGCCCTGGAACGGCCCCAAAACCTCCCCACCTCCCAAGCCAAGCGAAGAGAGGGAGAGAAAACTTTACAACTTAGGCGGGGTCAGGCCAGAGGTGGCTGACATTTCAAACAATAGCACACTGAACTGGAAAAGTAAACCTTGGGACACAAAGCAGGTCTGAAGCAACTCTGTGATGTAGCATCTTGCAAGCACCCAGAGGAAGAGTGGGCATGGGCAGGAGAGCACTCAAGTGTTTCTTTCTCAAGCCATTCATCACCCCATGTATTCAGGTTGTCAGAGCCAAAGAAACCTGGCACTACCTCAGCCAATGTGCCAGATTTGTTGTCATTTTGAGAACCTGATAATTTGTCTGCTAAGATCCCAAAAGGTAAGAGATGCAGGCAATGCAGCACTCTCTCTCTATGGGTAAACAGCTCCTGTCATTACATCCCTGTGAGCACATCTACAGCCTGAGGGGGACGATCCTTGAGTGACCAGTCTTAAACCACAATAAGACCATATTAATAAATCTAGAGATTGACTACAGGCACAGCAAATCAAGATCTTTCTTTGTAATCCGATTAACAGAGACTTCTCCAGTTTAGCTTTTCCCAACCTGCCACTGCCATATCCTCTTCCCAATCACAGTTTGCCTACCCATTTCTGAGGTCCAGTCTGAGAAGACAGGCCATTCCACTGCAAAGCAGCTGTTTTGTAACAGCAAGGTAACTGCACAGGACTATTATCTAAATGTAAAATCTTAATTGCTGAAAGCTCCTGCACATTTAACTACCAGAAAAAAAACCTCCAGCTTCTGTTCTCAATTATCTCCTATGTAGCATACCTGTTAGCAGAGCTTTGCAATCAACAAGTGGTACAGTTTAATTTGACTGAGAGATAAGCTACACAAGTTAGGCGGGATGACTATCACCATGAAGTCCATGTGACTCTTCAGAAAAAAACCCCAATGGCAACTAGAGACCCAGGCATCTGGGAAATGATACAACCATTTCCCCATTCTGTTTTCATTTCCAGGCTGATGCTCTGTGTTGCACATGCTGGGGAAGAGAGGGCCAGTCTTGGATCATCATATCTCCCAGCTTACTTTCCTCCAGCCCAGGAGCACAGCTGCTTGCCAAGGCAACCTAAACTCTCAACAGCACAACTCTGCTGCATGAGAAAGGAGGCAGCCTTGACCCACACTCCTGAAAAGAGGAATCTCATTGCAAGTAGCAGAGGTTCTTCCATGGCTGCCTTTGCTTCAGCAGAAAAAGCAATGCCTGGCAGTATGGAAGCTCTCAAAAGCTGAGAGCCACTATACTCTTACAGCTTGGCTGGATTTACACCCCTGAAGAAGTTACCACCCAAATCATAACAGTGTGATAAGGTAATCGTTATTTTTGAGAAAAATTAGTATTCTGACAATGTGCCAGATTTTGGCTTTGCTAACACAGATGCTCCATGGCAAACACATCTATGAAGGGGTCTGAATGTGGCTGCTATTTTTCCTTGTGTTAGGAATTTGCACTGTTAAATTTAGGTGGCAGAAGCTGCGTTTGTTCATCAGTGAGTGTTATAAATACAGTCGTTGATGCTCCTCTCCTTATTTTGCCCTATCAGTTTTGCTAACAGAATTCCCCCTGAATGAGTCAAAACTCAAGAATCAAAACCATATTCTCCTAAAAGAGATTATTTCACACAGCTCTCATACATGGAGAGCTATATAGCCACCCAGGCTGCACCAACACAGTGAGAGCTGTGGAAGTTCTCTCAGTCAGAGACTTATGTGTGCACAGTTCAGACACCCCACCATCACCACACAGGCAAGGTGGCAGTGACAAACCCACTGCTTGGCCACGATGCATGGGAAACAGCAGAAATACAAATCAGGATGAAAGACTTGTCAGACCTGTGAATGCAAATAAGCATGGCTGTAAAGAAGTGACAGCCCTACATAAGTACTGCTGTTATATTAGATGTTAAACACATCTCCTTGTAAAACTGCATGTAACTATCAATATTCCTAGCAATGTATATAAAAATACTTAGAAACAAAGGCCAGGCCTCACTGAAAAATCTCCAAATGTCTTTGGGTTAAAAAATACTGCAGCCCTTTGTGCTGCAAGGTTAGGCTCACATTTAACACTCCAGGATATCATATATCAAAGAGAGCTTCCTCTTTCAAAGAGTTGAGTGCCTTTCTTAGAAAGCTACCAGAACTTCTTTCCTACTTTTTTTTGGCAGTCTCATGTAACCCAACTTATCATATGCAGACATTAGGCAACAGAGATAACAGTCCATAACTCTCCATGTAGTGGACCACGTCCTGGATAAAAAGACCTACTGCAACTAGTCCAAAAGGGGCTGGAACTGTCAAATGTTTCACCCTCAGGCTATGACCACAGCTGATCCAACAAATTCAAATCCAACTCCTTTTAGCAGAGCATCAATTATTTGATAACAAAAGTCAGCCTATCTCAGTCACCCCTTATCTGCAGTTAACTCTTTAACTGCACTCTTACATAAGGCTACAGCTTTCACGTTGACTCGGCAGGCTTCACATGCTATGGAAGAGCTTTTGCCAGAGGTATTATTATTCTATTGTAGTATTATTATTGTATCCAGCAATACAGCACCATGCTCCAGTATCCCATGCTGAATTCTCTTGTTGCAGGCACCGCCTGGACCTCTCTGCCAGGAACCCCCACCCAGCAGGATGGTTGCAGTGCAACACCTATGTTACCACGGGGGTGTTTCTTCATAGGATGTGATCCAGGGATGCTCAAGGGAGTCCTCGGAGAAGGCACATCCTCCTCACCACAGCCTCAGTGTGACCCCTCTGCAAGCCTCCCTGCACAAAGCCCCACTCCCTGTAGGTAAGGGAACCAGTTAGGAAGGGGCTGCACTCACCAGGGGCTGCCCCTCACAGAGAGGAGAAGCCCCTCAAGGTCTGCAGAACATTCCCTCTGCTGTCCCTGAGCCTTCCCAGCCCAGCAGCATTTGCACTGACACCTGGAGCATCACTCCCCAGACACTGACTGAGCTCCCTCCCTCCTGCTGCAGAGGATTTAGCAACTCTCTTTGATGTTGGGCTGACTTGGGCAGGGCAGGCTGACAGAGACAGCCAAGAGACATCTCCTCTAGATCATGTTCTTATGTTCACTGCTATGAATCTGTGCAGACTCTAAGACCCTATCTCCCTGCTTCAGCTTTGGTTTGTTTTTTTGTTTTGTTTTTGTTTGTTTGTTTGTGTTGAATATAACAACCTTCTACCATTCAATTCAGATTAATGCCTTTAGTGGTGCATTAGTATTAAACTACAGAATGGAAACCTAGTCATTCCTACAGTTTTATACATGACCTTGTTAACTGATAAAATCAGTATAAACTAAATCAGATTTTCTTTCTACTCAGTAACATGCAGTGGTGCCTCAGGTGAGTTTGTGTATCTACCTTAGAGAAAGACAAGGGCATTGGAAAAAAGTATTCTGTTGTAACAATGTGAACCCAACCTAGGTCAGCTTTCCTTCAAAGACACAGAATTTTGCTTGCTAAATTTAATTTATTGTTTGTGGACAATTTTGCATATGGAGCTTCTTAGTATTAACAGGTGAACACCTGGTTTCATTAAAGAACCATTTGCTGGAAAACACGGAATTATTCCATTCAATTTCCCAAATTACAGTTTTCCGTCTTTAAAAAAATGCTGAAGATGAAGACAGGAGTGCTGCTTTCTGACAATAAAATACTATCATCAGCCCATAAACTGGGCTTCAGTTCAACTCCTTTGGTCTGTAATGTCATCAGTATGAAGGCAGAAAAATCTTTGGTTTAATGCTACTTTGAAAATACTTAAGAGTAGCTATTTCTAACCATTTAGAAAGAACTCACTTTCAAGATGACTGCAAATAACTTCCTGTGATTTTTAATTTGGGAAAAAAATTAAGTAAAAAGAGACGACCACTTTTCTTTAAGTCTTGTAGAAAAAAAAATGCATGTGTAATATCCATGCGTAAAAGGTTCTGAAATAAGACTAGCTTAGGTTACTAAATTAAACTGGGTAAGATTCTTCTGAATATCTTCATGTATTTCTGCCTCAACCTTCCTAAGTTTTTTACTGATGCCAGTGATGATTGATTAATCTTACAAACTGCAAGTAACCTGCTTCTGCTTTCAGATTATACTATTTCTTCAGGTGAGAAATTCCAGTTTATCTAAAGAAAAGTCTGAAGTGGTTGGCTAAATGAGACACTAAAATACTCATATTACCCAGTATATCTAAAAATTTAGGTGTTCAGACAATTTACAGAAGTGTGCTGCATGCCTACAGCTGTCAGCAGCATTGGCACACTCCAGATGGGTGCCTATGAATCAGAGATCCAATAATCGTATGAAAAAGAAACTGCCTACCCATTTTTGGTAAAAAGAAAAATCTAGTAAGTACCTGCATGTTCTCTCATGCCAGAGCATAATTCACAGTATTAAGTGACTTACCTGAAACACAGTTAAATACAGCTGAGAGGAGAAACCCTTAACTTAAAAGGTATGGGAGGTGTGCATACTGTGTAATTGCACCTTGACCATCACATATTCTCAAAAATTTCTTATCTTTTATTACACAATAGAAGAATTAAAATGTTGACATTATCAGTCACATATAGTTTTCATATCACAGGTGTCCTTATCTGATTCCTAGGAAATCACTCCACATTCACTAACAATTCAGTGGAGCTGAAAGACTTCCACTTTGGGTGACCTGAAGAGCAGAAAGAATGCATTGATCAAGTGCAAGTTCTGCTGGTGTCTCTCTAATAACACACTGCTGTTTGGTAGCCATGGAATGCTAGGCAAGGGCAGTCAGGTGCCATGGAGGGGATGAGAGCCAGCCTAGAAGTCCAGATGGAAATGAAAAAAAGACTTCAAGGAGCTGAATCAATCTATTTGACAGAAAAGGAAGAAAGGAGATGGGCAGCAGTTGGAATAGCACAGGCTTCTTAAGATGAGAGAGATGAAAGCAGGTTTGTCTCACTGAGGGAAAGGTGGTGAGACATAAAGGAGAATCTTGCAGCAGGGTGAACCTGAAGGAGCCTGAAGGAATGAGAGTAAAAGAGATTTGGAGATGGGGTTGTGTCACCAGGGCAAGTGAATGAGTCAGAAACAAAAAGGATAAGCCATCTCAAGGTCTGGGTAAGGATGGAAGAGGAGAGGGTTGTAGGAGGAAAAAAATGGCAGACAGGATGCTATGGGAGGAACACATTTATGTTGCAGAATTCAAACTTTGCAAATTTATTTTCTAATAAGTACTGGTCACTAACACATAAATATCTAAAAGGAGATCTTTCAGTCAGTCTTCCCTTTAACTCAAATATTTCAATTATTTCTCTCATCTCGTGTGAATCCACAAAATGCTGTAATGAATGCAAGAAGGCAGTAATTATCCTCCACTGAGTTTTAAAATGCATAAAATTGGTGGCAAAGGTTTATTACTTTTTCATCCGTGAAAAAAATGTGCATGCTTCATGCACTGCTTCTCAGCAACTCGAGAGCAGTGAACTTATTCCAGTTAAATACCTCAGTGTCATTCACTTGAAAACTGGCTCTTAGTTCAGTCATAATTTTTTGAAAATGCACTGTGTGATATTGTCATGAATTGTATTGAAGATAACTTTTTTCTTTTAAACTACAAAATGAAACACAGGAAAGAAACCTACAAATCTGGGAGCTCTGGTTATGAGTTGTTAGTGGTCAAAATATTAGCAAGGACATCTGTAAAATAAATCTTAGTTGTGATGAGCTAGGTAAACATGTTTGGTTCATGAAAACAGGGCTTTAAAAGTGAGTAAGAACTGCAAAAACATGCATTTAAGTTTCTGTAACTGTGCATATTTGCTTTTCACTTACAAATATGATTAATGGCTTAATACCCGCTCTTCAATTAAAATCAGCAGCCTTAACTCAGAATTACTTCTGATCTTGCATAAAGAACTGAAGGGGGAGGCAAAGTGCCCCTTTGCATCCTAAGACGTCCAGCGATATTTCAAAGAATGAGAGCATTAGCCAAACACTCTTCCCCTGAAACTCAGCTGTCAAATGCTCCTAAATTTCAGTAATAAAACCAAAACCACCACTAAATTAAAATATGTACATTTAAACTAGTGAACAGACAGTGAACTAGTGAACAGTTTAGGCACATTTTGAATCCTAAAGTAGTGTTTCTATACTCTGGGATGTGATGTGTGGTTTCCACTCATGTATCATTCTTCCCAGATAATAGCATGCAGCTGGGTCCCAAAGATTACAAGGGTTAAATTCTCTCCCTGGACAACAATTACTGGAGCATATCTA
>VZTT01075749.1:14447-38930 GCA_013400855.1 Buphagus erythrorhynchus
ACAGATGCTGTATGTTCAGTTCACTACTATCAGCTCTGCATTATTTCCCAGCCTTCCTGACACTATGAAGATCGATTGCTACTCTGTTCCTTTAGATGTATGTGGATTTGAATAAACGGTTTATTTTCTCTATCATATTTCAGAAATTTTAGTATTTTTCTTTTTTTCTCCTATTTCTTTATATTCATGGCACATTTTGGAGATCTCTTGTCTCAACATACTCTCATGTAGCACTGGAACAGAAATCATTAGCAATCTTGATTGAACTCTGTGATGTCTCCAAAGCAGCAGAAGTGTGTTTCACATGGGGAGAGCAGTGCTGCACTTCCCAGAAAAGACCTACATTAGGTCCAGAACAGTGGCCAAAACAAAGATCCCATCATGATCCAAGAATGGGGATAATTTTCACTACATATGTGTGTTAGTAAGGAAGAGGAGATAAAAGCACTCAAGGTAAAAAAGCATGCACTAGGCAAAACTCTCACAAACTGCAGCTGACCTCTTCATCAAGCAGCTTATTTTCAGTACCATATGAAAGCTCAGGATGTTTATTGATCTTTTAAGTTTAAAAAAAAAATACCAGTTAATAATGCAATCTCTTGGGTAAGAACAAAATTCTTGTGTTCTGGGAGTTTTTTATTCTTAAAATCTACCTTATTGCACTAGAAAAAGTCTGCCATGTCGTATTTCAAGGCTGTGTAATTTGGTTCTTTATCTCATGTCACATAAGGCTTTAGATATCTCTGAATTGCCTTAACTCACCAAAGCAGTCACACCTGTACATTTTGTAAAAGCAAAGAAAGAAAAAGTATGGGTATTTTTTTAAAAAAACAGGTATTTTAGCTGAAGTCTTTCATCAGATACTTTCATGGGGTTTCATTTGAGGATACACACTGGAGGAAACAATTTGAATATGTAAATAATGGAAGAGGATACCCATTGACAGTAGGACAGCTACTTTGCCCTTTGCAAAACATGTATTAGTCAAAACTGGATAGTAATTCCAAGAATTACATTTATATAAAATCTTCTATAGCTAGAAAATTATATTTATACAGCAACCATGAACCACTGATACAGGGTTAGTACAATGTAGGCAATTCCCATGGAATCTGGTTACTGAAGTCATGCCAGGTTAACTGAAATAGGTTTTGTTAAACTGATACATTCTTTGTACAGGGACTCTTCTATAATTGGCTTTCAAATAGTTATTTCAACTTAAATTGTGTCTGTGAAACTGTGCAGTTCTCATTTTAGGAGAATTTCATATAATCCTGCTAAAGAGAACTCTTGCTTCAAACTCCTACACTTCCATTGCTGCAGGCAGACATGGAGAGGGTAGATAGGGCAGGAGGATTATTAGACTGGAGACAGGCAGCTTTCCCATTTACTTCCAAAGAAAGCCACAAATATTTCCTTTAACACTACTTTTTCTTCACTGTCATGACAAACCAACCATAGAGCAAACACTGCTAGGTCTCCATGTTCCATCACCCATTTTCTTTGTGACAAAATGGATGCTCTTTCTTATTGGAATCATTCCTTCCCTCTGCTTATGCAAGTACAGCAGGATTCTCATTCACTGGTAATTGTATAGATACTACAAACATACATGAACTATTATATGCAAAGTTACAGGAAAATGATGGTCTTGGTTGATTACCATGGCTGCAAGGTCAGAATCTTATATGGGAGGTTATTGCAGTCAGCTTAAATGACCCAAATTTGACAGGCTATGCAAACTCCAGCCCTTCCCAAGCTAAATCAATGTGAACAGCTCTCAACAGGAGCGTAAAGCTCTCGAGTGTGTTTTACACTGTCTGCCTAAAACTATCTGACCCAGGAAGGATACACCTCACTGATCACTGTTATCTGGAAGGAAGTCCACATTCAAGGGAAACAGGCTTATAACTCAGAAGTTCTATCTGAAGGTAGCTTAGGAAAAAACACATTTTGCTTTTCAGCTATCATATCTGGGAATATCTACCATGAGAATGCCTAAAGAGCTTTGTATGTTATATTACATCCTTAAAGACTACTAAAAATTTAACTAGCTGGAATCCAAAACATGTGACCCTAAATTGAGAAGCTGTTAAATAAAACATGTAGGAACACACTGAAAGCTTTCATTTGGAATTCTATTGTGGCCATTCTATATTTGGAGCTTGAATGTCTCAAGAATTACCTCAGGTAACCCATCAAAAAAAAAAAATCTGGGGGGGGGGAAGTCAGTGGCTGTAAGAGGAAAAATAAAAATAAATCCTCTTTTTAAACCTGCAGCCTACATGAAATGTAGAAGTAAACAAGGATTTTGAAGCACATTTTATCACAGCCAATAGTTTACCTAATTAAGTTGGGAGTTCATTGTCATTTAGCATTGTTTCACTCTTAAGTGGATATCCACAATGAACAGTCAGCTGTCAGAAAGTGACAGATATGAATATTCATGCATGGTGGGGAAAAAAAGTCCAAAAGCTTTGCTGTCACATAACATTCTTACATATAAAAACATATTCCCCCATTTTGTGGTCTGAAAATTCACAAAATAATCCCTCATTTTTCTACCTTTTAACAAATATGTGGTAACCACCACGGCTCTAGACAGCATTAGACAAGAGTGGTGAATTTTGGGAAGGGTTTCCCACTATCAGATCATTCAGTTAATTGATCCTGACAGTCTGATAGAAGGGGTAACTGAAGACACACTTTTCCTGATAGAATCTGCATGCTCCAGGAGCAAGAACAAGGCAAAACTGCATTTAACAGCCCCTGGTCATGAGCTTACCAGCTTCAGAAGCTTCCCATTAACCTTTCCCCTGTGGTAGAACTTAGTTTTTCAGAAAATACACCGAAAATACACTGCACTTCTCTATTCAATTTCAAAACAATTAAAATTTGCATACACCTGAAACAATAAAAATTATTGGTTATGACAGTACATTACAAGATTTTGGTAAACAGTTTCTTCTGAAGGTTTTTCTAATAATTTCTGGCAACTTCTTCAGTCCTGTCCCATATAATCTTCTGCAATATCAATACTATGTTAGACTGTTACTGAAACATTCCACTTTTTTAGACAGGGCAATGCTGATTAGAGTAATTTCTTCAATTAAATTTTCAACAGCCCAATATTAGTACATTATTTATAAACTGTTGGTTTACAAGGTTTATCCATTAAACCAAATAAGTCTTGTCAGTGACATTTGTTTGAATTGAGACCAGGACACTACTTAATATTCAACCCAAAAAAAGGCTGTGGTAAAGGACAGTAACAAAATTGTTTGACTTTAAATGTTGTTTTAGCAATTGTGGAAGTATGAGTAAAAAGCAGTAACAGCAACATAAAAATGACTGAGTAAAAAGTGGGGTTACTTTCTTTGTTGGAAGAATAAGCCTTACAGAATAAAAATGTTGGAGAAATATTGCTTCATGAGCATTTGTTTTCACTCTCTGTCAAACAGAGATCTTTTATTAAACAAAGCAAGTTTGAAGGTAACTTTTTTGAATCCTTTATTAAAATTAGCATCCCATCCATGAGTTTCTCCTAGAAATTAAAAGACTTAACACTAAACATTCTAAAAAACTATAAAAATTGTGTTGCACACTTTTCTTACAAATTCTCCAATAGACCTAAAGTTGAATTCTCCCATCAGTGTAACCCATGCATCATCTGTATGATGATGGTCAAATCAAAGAACAAAAAATTAATATAAATTTTCTTGTTTGCCACCTGACAATAAAATTATTTCTCCTTTCACTATATCATACAATTTTGTCTATCTAGTTGTTGCTATTTTACTCAAAGCAAATGTTCATTGTTTTCTTAAGAGTACAAAAAAGGTATGCCATTGAAATTCTCCCTATTTCAATGTGAAACAATGCTCACATCTAAAAGGCAGCATTTTTAGCAGCATAAAGGTTTTATTCAATCAGTTCTCAAGCAGATTATGATGAAAAAGTAGGGATTGTTTTGTTTGGTTGGTTGGTTATGGAGATTTTTCTTTTAAGTACAAAATAATTAAGGGTATCTACTTACATTTTACTGAACCACGTACAGGCTAGTCCTGACTGTCATACCTTTGGATCCAATTTCTCCATAATGCCAGGCTTCCCCATTTCTATTCAAATTACAAGCCATAATTGAGAACTCATTATCTATTGAATCTTATGTGTAGGACCATTTACTTTTTAATGAAACCAAACCAAAACAGCATAGCAGAAAAAGTTCCCTAGCTTAAAAACATACCTTCATTAAACCTCCTTTTTTAATTAAAAATATGATATTAAAGTCAGGTCTAATGTAACTTGAAAGATCTAAAACTCCAAGTAAATACTTTGGTAAAAAGTTATTAAAAAACATTCGTTACTACCTCATTAACTTCTGTGCTTGTCAAACACATCTATTAAAGAATGTTAAAATTTAATCTTATGTCTACCATTAAAAAGCAGAAAGCAAAGAGAGAAATGAAAGAACAACACATTATTACTAAAAGCCTGAAGCAATCAAGGCAGAGATAGTGACAGCAAATTTTACTGCCTCAAGAACATTGAGGCATGTTATATGACCAGGAGAGTCAGATATTTCTGGGGACAGAAAGAGATGAGTAAAATAATACACTTCTATAGTTATTAGAAATATTATTTCTTTAATACTAAGCAAAAAATGTTTCTTATTGTATTTTACTTTCTATATAACATGGAGCAAGATTGAGAAGTATTATTAAAGGGGATAAGCAAACCCATAAATAAACTGAGACTAATGAGGAATTGCCACCAAACACCATCTTTGATATGGAAGAAAAAAAAATCTGAAAAATCGTTCAAAGTATGAGAAATTAGAAGTGACATTATACTGTGCTATCCCACTGCCACAAGAAAGAAAAGAGACATCAAAATGAAAGAACATATTTCAGAATTAGAAAAACCTTGACACTAGGTTTCAAAGTCAGAAAATTTGCTTTCCTGTAATTTAGGAAAAAAGAAATCTAGTTTGTTATTTTTAACATAATCATGAAACATAAAAGATGTAAATTCTTTAGATTTAATTTCTTATATATAAATCTGTCTCATATGAAATGCAATGGAATAGGAAGGCATATTGCATTCCTGTATTCAGAATATACTGCATATGCTGCTGGTAATATCAGTTATTATTTTTTTAACTTACAATACTCTAATTTCAAGCACACAAGTCATTAAGAACTGCAGCTTTCAGGCCAAAAACTTTCGCTTACAACTGCCACAAAACTTCAAAAGATTTCATATCTTTAGAAATGTCTAGGAAGACATGCTTGGCTTTTTACATCAAAGAACCAGTTCACTGTCATCCCTGCATCTGGACAAGACTAAGCATTCATGAAAGAAGTGCAAGCTAGAAAGCTTATTTTCCTGATAATGGGCACTATAAACTAAAATGGTTGAGGGTTTTGAAGAGAAACTATCACTATTACCTGAAATTGTGCAATCCAGCAAAAAATCTCACCCTTAGTGTCAGCACAGGATTCAGATATTGTGACAAGGAAGCTGGACAGCATTCCAGCCCAAAGCAGAAATTTTGTATTTCATCTGATAAAAGTAAGCCTGAATATAAAGTCATAAATATCTTTTATTCATTTTGAACACAGATGCAGACATATGCAAGCTATGCTGCAGAAATTAATCAATTATTTGAGTTTTAGCTGACAATGTAATTTCTTAAACTAAAATTTCTTCCTCATCTAACCTGAGTGCTACCATCCATTGCAGTAACACAGGAAGCAAAGCAAGCCCTTTCTCTGAGTGAACTTCCATCCTTCTTTCTCCTTTTTCTCCTCCCTTTCTTTACTGCAAGAGATCATCACGTAAATAGAAGATTGAAATAAACTATCTCTGCGCAGTCAAGCATATGCCAAAAATTTCTGATGTTAAAATCAGCAGATTGAAAATGCAATGGTTAAACATTTTAAATCCCAATTTGTAACAGGAAATAATATCTTACTTCTTTCCCTGCATGCAAAAACATCAGAATGACCTACTATTGACATTTTTACAATTAAAGATAGTTGGCAAAATACACTTGTTTCCTCCTACTCATAAACAAGTTAGAAAATCACCAGGCCTAATTCCATATTTCCTAATTTTACAACATTTCTACTTTAATTTCAACATAAGAGGTGACAATAAATTTGCTTTACTGAGTGTGCACGTGTCAAACAGCTATAAAATACGAACAATGAGATGAGGATTCTGCAGGAATAAGAAAGAAAGGATGCAGATGGCACGGCAGTGAGAATTTGTGCTACAGATGGAAGCATTTCCCAGACTGAAGGCTTTTGTTAAGCACTGAATTGTGCCCCTGAGCATGGTTTCTATCCTGCAGCTCCCCTGGGACAGCAGCCGAGCATCATTGCGGACCAGGCTCAGGGACAGCCCTGGTGTCACCAAGGGCCAAGCCCAGGGACAGCCCTGGTGTCACCAAGCACGGCCCAGCCCTGCCTGGGCTAGAGGGCAGCTCGGCCAGGAGCTCACCTGGCACCTGCCCTCGGCCCTGGGATCACATCCCTGTTGGAGCAGTGAAGGGCCACAGCTGGGAACAGCTGGACCCCAGGCAGGACAGGCGCTCCTGCCGTACCATGGACCAAGGACCAAGCCTGGCTAAGCTTGGAATAAAGGTGTGGCTACAAAAAGCCACGCCAGCAGGTCAGTAACAGTGTTTGGCAACATGAGGCACTAGGAGACAGTCTGTGTGCTTTCTGTAAAACCCTCTGCAGAAAGAATTGTTCCACACTATTAAGTCTTTCTATTCTACATTCTCTATTATTAGATACTGCTATTTTAAGTTCTTCTCCAGGTCTTACAACAAAACTGTATAAACAGACTTCACACTGATGGCATTTAATTGCTTTGCATGTGCATTGTTTAATGCATGAATGATTCGAGCAATTAAGAGCCAGAGGTGCTGTTTAGTTTCCATCCTTTTAGAACCCAGGAAAATCTAGTGAAATAAAGCAATGATTCTCAACTGGACTTATGCAGTCTGAAACCATTCAATGTGTCTTCTGAAAAAAGAAAGCATGTAAAACATGCCTATGATAGTAGGGTTCACCAGGTATCACTTTTATACTTTTGGACTATCAATATGACATTAATGCTTTTTCAAGCATATTTTAAAACAGCAAAGTAACAACAGTTACTTTGTGGATGTCTATAGAAGCAGAGCATTTATAAGCAATTCTTCCAAATGACAGATTGCAACTGAGAAAGTTTGTTTCATTCTTTAAAAAATCAACTAAGCATTCAACCATTCAGTTAAGATGGCACCAATAATTTCCCCAAACAAACTTAGATAAAAATATACAGTGTCCATTTATGTGTCTAGTGAAGAAGCATTTCTTTTGAGAAATCAATTTGGTTTTGTCACTTTTTATCATCATATAGATCTATTTCCAACAACCAAAAAAATACTTTTACTTTCAGAATTACACATACATGCAAAATGCAAACATAGATAAAACATTTTTACAGGGATAAGATAATTCTGAATTTCTAAGAAACAGAGTTAAATTATGGTTCAAGATAAACAGAACAATGCTAATCATTCAATGCTTTTCACTGTATTGCAACAACAATATTATTATATAAATTATATATAATATGAAAAAAAAAAATTTAGAAGCCAGATAAAATTAGTTACCCATATTCAGAATGAAGCAGGATCTTTTAATGTTAATTCTAAGGAGACAAAGACCTTGAATTAGGACATACTTCAGCACAATCTCATAGACACTTAAAGTTACTGAAATGTGAGGGTAGTTTTGCTAGATAAACACCTAAGGCACTCTCAGAGCACCACCCTCAAAACTGGTATCATTGAACACTTTTACTGTTCTTACCAGCTGACCTGAACTGACAGGAAACGGGAAGCAGGAGGTCCTGTCAAAGGACCTGGCAGTGACTGGTGTATACATCAAAAAACATCAAAACACATCCATTGCAAAACTCTATAGTTTTCAAAACCCTGATTTTAAAAATGTGCTTTAACTTCTAGTTTGCATATGCTTTCCCAAAGAAGAAATGACATCTAGATGACATTCTGATAACTATTGGAATATTTTTTTTATTCTTACAGCTATTACGTCAAGTTCAAAACCTTTTGTTACGAATGCCAACCCATTATACAAATTTATTTGTCTAAATAGTTGCATCTTACATATACATATTCTGGTTCCTTAATTCTGCATATTTTGTTTAAAAGTTATGAGGCATTTCTCATTGTTAATTAAAAAACAGATGCTAGGATAAACCTCGTGAATTTCTATGATAGCTCCTTTTTTTCAAATTAACTATCTGATTTTTTCCTTCAGCATCCCAGACACCTGAAATTAATGCAGAGGAATGGAGAAATGAGCAAGATCTACCTTTTCCACAGACACTGTGTCTCTGATGTACCAACCATGAAGCTGTTAGAGCCATCATGCACCAAGCCTGGCTTCTTTCAGACAATGCACACTTATCTGTACGGACATTCTCCTGGAAAAGGCTCATTCTCTGCATCAGACCAAGTTCTAGAAGTCTGTATTGGCACGGGAGCCAGAGTGGTAAGGAGAAATAGCTATTATTATTACAAATAATGAATTGAATTTCTTACTTCCAATAAATTCCATTTATTATTTGTAAATAAATAATTATTTATACATATATTATTTGTAAAAGAAAAATTACTTCAATTAAGTTCAGAAAAGGCAATTGGCTGACGATCAAATATTGACTTGCAATTTGTAGGCAAACAGCTGGGAGAAAGCTGGATGTGCATCAGCCTTTATAGAGAGCTGACCTGGCAGCCAGGGAAAAATGAGCAGAAAAAGATTTCTGCATCTGTAGGTTACTGTAATTAGTAAAGAGCATTCTGTGAAACTTCCTAAGACACAAAATCAGAACTGGCTCATTTTATTCACATAAAATAAGAGAATTTCATGTGGACAATTTGATGACTACATTCAGCTTTCATTTGTTAGCAGATTTTTTAGGGTGGAAAATAAGCAGACTACAGATGGGGAAAACATTGGAGCTGGCTCAGCAGGGTTAATTCTGGCATGATGCTGCATTACCAGTCAGCTGCAGTGCCTCAGCACCACACTCCAGGGACTGGGGTAATTGTGCATGGAGCTGGCAGGGAGTCAGGAGCTTTGTTAGCTCCTGATCAGCATTAACCATTCTAAATAAAGCTCAGCTCTACACAGACAAATGTAGGTGACTCCACATGATCCTCATCAGTACCCTGGAGCTTTCTTCCATGTGGACTATGCTATTTCCCCAATAACAGATAATGGAAAGTGACTACTAGCAGGAGAAAGATTTTGTCCAAAGCTGTTCCGCTCCAGTTTCAGCCCTTCTGTACAAAACTTCCCAAAAACGTACAAGGAACGGAGGAAGTTAGTAGAAGAAAGCAGACCTTTGCATTGTCACAGATGCACAAACAAAAACCTGCAATAAAGCAAAAAACCAGAATTTGCATTTGATGTGCCTATTACTAGAGAGTGAAAATGTTTCATCATAACGAGATGAGTTTTAAGCATTACTGATAATTCCGTCAGGTTATAGTCCACACAAAGGAACACTTTCAGGGGTTCAGAACCATTCTACAGAAATTAAGCCAAACTGAAAAATACAATTCACCAGAACAGCATCCTGTGACACGGTAAAATGGTAAAAGTAAAAATAAAAGGGGAACAAAAGGAAGGCCTAAATACAAAAGGAGAAAAAATTAAGACCTTGGCACAAATAAACAGAGCATCAAAATCCACTAGATTTCTGGACAATTTACCAAAACACTTCTAGAATAAATCTGATAATTACAAATAAGGAAAGTAAATTAGTATCAGCAGGTAAAAGTCTACAGTACCTTCAGCTCTGAAGAGGACCTCTATAAGCTTTAAAAGGTCACCAAACTGTTAAATTGTACTAGAAAGTTTGCAATATTTGCAATGAAAAATACAGAGTCCATTTTGAGGTCTGAAGGTCTATATTTTTCTTATAAGATCAAGAGATTTCCGAAGTGAAGTGTAACCATATCATATTCCAACATTATAGAGATACAGAAACTTTTGATGTTGAAGAAAATTGTGAGAAAATTTCTACGGGCAGCTTATAAATCAAGCCTTGTAATATCAAGTTTCCAAACCTTTACATCAAAAAACAAAAATATTAACAGGTCAGGCAGGAGACAATGAAGAACAAGCAGAGTGAGAACAGGATTTTTTTCTTACATCTATTAATTATTTGTAGCCAGAACTATTTTATCTGAATTGACCAACAATGTGGTCTTGCAGATATCGATCACTATTGCAGTCTATTGATCTAATCCACCATCAGCTGAGTGCAATGGAAACAGTCTTTAATTAGGAATTTAAATATTCCTGCAAAACAGATTCTTATTTCTTTATTTCTTCATTCATCTCATCTTGTACCATATAAAGTCTTTTATCTTCACATAGAATCCAACATAGAACTCACCCTATAGTGATACACAACAAAAACATTAAAAAAAACACATTTTAAATAAAGCATAAAACCCAAGGACACTTAGAACAAACTGTGCTTACCACATCTATACAGGACAGCAAATGACTCAAGGTTTCAGAGCAAGGCCTCTGAGCTGTACTGCTCTATTCAAGCCATTTCAGAGTACCTGGGGAAATGAGCTTCTTGAAGACTGTCAGCAGCACCACAATCCACTGTGAAAAAATTAAACCACATTTGCCAACCATTGGAAGTGTCTGCATACATATAAATGATTGGGAGTCCAATTCAACTGTTAAGCTCAAATGCATTGTTGTAGATAATTATTTTAAATGTTGCTAGAAAGAAGTTACTGTTACACAGCTTCAACAATAGGTTACTCTAAATCTATTCCAAAACCCACACAAAAATGGAATCTCAGATTTTACTTACACTATCAATCTGCACTGACTTATCACAAGTGTAGAAAAATAAGAAAGTTGCTATCAGGTCTAGTTAGTTGAAACAAAACAAGAAGATGACTTGTAGCACTAGTAAGAATTCTTTTGTCATCTGATTTTCCACAAAGCATTTTTAATTTTATAGTAAAATATTGAAAACAAATTTGTTCAGAATGATGCCTCTGTGCTTCAAAGGATTTTCAAGTACAATTCCCATTCTCAGCAAGCTTGGTGACAGGAGTCATCTACTTGCTCCAGGAACACCTTTCCAGAATAAAGAGAAACAGTAAAACAATTACGAAATTGTAATTACAGCTGGAAAACTCATTGAAGGACTTAGTCCCTCAGAAATTCAATCTCAGAAATAAAACCAAAAATTATCGGCAGTGAAGAATTATAAAGACTGACTCTCAACATATTTCAGAAAAAGGAATTTTAGAGAAACTTCTTTTCTAGAAGAACCTTTTCACTCGATCTGGAATAAGAAGAGATGCAATCCACTCACACTTCCAAGTTGATGTACATGACTTTGCAATATTACCTCAGCAAAAAGATCCGTGACCTCCACATTAGTTATAGGCCAAAACGGAAATGAGATCTAAAATAGCTATAGACCTAAGTACATTCTGAAATAACAGTATTACTTAACTGCCATAGGTGAAAGGCATAGGTGAAAGGCATAGGTGAAAGGCATAGGTGAAAGGCATGGTTAAAAAGACAGTCAAAACCAGGGAAATCTAATAAATTTGTCAAGCACTAGCAAGTTTTACTAAAATTTTCAAAACTAAAATGTAGGCAATATTTCTAGCTGGTAAGTCACTGCTGAGGTCACTTCTGCTGAGCAAAAATATTTTACCTATAAGTCCATAATTTGTCTAATAGGAGTAAATGAAAACTACCTGGAATCACTCTAGTTTTTTCTCTAGCCTTCACTGTGGAAATCCAAATCAGATTTCCTATGAAAAAAGAAAAAAGGAAAGGAGAATAAATATTATTATTATATTTGGGAACTCATCAGCAATGCAAACTGACTATTTTTTCTCAAAATTATCTGCTTCTTGTATATCCTGATTCATACCTTAATGTCAAAAATTTGTTCTTAATATTTCTATTCATGTGAAATCCTATGGCAGATGTCTAACTATGTCTGCTTCTGTACTAAAGAACAATGCTGGCCTTAGAAGAAGCAAAATTCAAAAATCCATATGGATGGCTAAAAATAATGTGGGTTGCTGTATCCACATGAACAATGGTATATAACATTATAATAGGACCAGAGAAATTCATAATCCTTTCATACTTGTGAGACTGCTAAGGACACCTGGAACACTATTCAGCATCATTAATGCATTTATTCAGACCTGGAATACAGGCAGGTGCCAAAGGAAAGGCCAACAGTCAAATTCTCTGATATATTCTGTGAATTCACCTAGCTGAGACACAGAAAATTCAAACCAACTATTCTTTTAGTTATACCTAAAGAACTGTGAGTACTGAAAGGAAAATCCCACAATGCCACTGAAATGCAAGTCAAGCAAGAAAATAAGCTATCAGACTTTTACAGCATCTAAATCCTCTTTGTCTAAGAAGAAAATAAAAACTATTTTTGGCAGCCAACTTTATTTATGCAACTCACAGTTAAAAGACAACACCAGAAGCTACAGAAATTACATTCCTGCAACTGCAGTGAACAGATGCCTAAGCATCAAACAAGCTGAGAAATGAACAGATGTTATTCTGATAAAGGTAGAGGAAAACCAGAAAAACATACCTAGAAAATATTTCAGATAGATTGCATTCTAATGGCCTTTTGAACTATATATTCATTCATCTAGCTAGTATCCTCAAAAGTATTCTAAACCCTGTGAAGGTCAAAGGCAAGGGCAGCTTTGGGGCTCAGAAGCAGCCCTGCTGTGGATGTCTGACCAGGGCCCCAGCCCTGTTCTCCCTTTCCAAACCAGCCAGTGCAGCAATGCAAACTTCCCTTGCTCAGAGCATATTTTGTACATGAGATCAAAGCTTCTGTAACTGTCAAACTCCAGAGCACAGACACAAGTGCTTTGTGATTAAGCCTGAATGTATTGATTTCCTCATTCTATGATGAATATCTATGGGAAATATTTCATGTTATCTGTTACACAAGCTTAAAAGTCATTCATAAAGTTTAACTTTTGTCTTTTTTTCCCCAATGCTGCCTATATTTCATGTCTTAACTAAAGAAATGCAAACACACAACATTATATTCCATACTCATCTTCATCTCACTTACTTCATGAGGTTTAAATTCACTATGAATGACTTATTATTCTACTCATCCATAACTGCAGTAAAATGACTGCAAATTAGTTTCTGCACTGAAACATCCCTACGTACACTTTGGTTCCCTCTGGGTTTGACATGATTGTCTTTAGAAAGAAAGCAAATTCTTCTAAAATAAGGGATACAAGTTCCATCATCTCAGCCTGATCAGCAATCAACCTAACACCTTTACAATACCCTTGAAAAACAGAAAACCTCATCTCTGTTATTTTAAAAAGACTGAGAAAAATAAACTCTGCATATCAACAACTGGTACTCAACCTTTTACGGTTATCTCCAAAATTAGGTAATGGCAAAGTAAACACCTAAATCAATACACCATTAAATACTCGGGAACTTTTCTCTCCAGACACCACAAGTGATAAAACTTCTAGCTGAACATAGGGGTTATCAGAAAATGACAATTCATTGATTAAAATGAGTTTTGTGCTGGCACCTCTGATCCAAGGAGGCCAAATCACAGGTGTGTTTCTGACAGACATTTTGCCTGCCTCCCTCCTGCAGCACTAATGCTCTGCTCCAAGTTCAGGGAATGCTGCTCCTTAAGCCCTCAGCTGCAGCCCCACTCTCAAAGTCAGAGAAGAGAATTTCAAAGCCATAAGACTGCCAAGGGTAACTTGAAGTACTCAAGACTTCACAGAACTTCAGCTTCACAGCACTGCCCTGCTCAGTGCCAAGAAGCCTGGAAGAGCCTCTGCCAGCCAGCAGCTCTCAGAGCTCAATAGCTGCTGGCAGAAAAGACCCCACCTCCAAGTGGGGTGAAATTCCACACCGCAGGCAAGGAGCTTAGAAAATCTGAGAATATAGAATAGAGCTGGATGCAAACATGTCTTGGAAAAGAAAAACGTCCTCAGAACTAGAAATCTGAAGTTGGAAGATGCTGCAGTAGTCATTACAAAGTAAAAAGCACATACATCATGCAAAAATAACTAAGATGCTACAAGTACATTTGCTGTATGTCACATTCTATGGTTTGTTAGCACAGCTGTCATTCCAGAGTATCCTTCATTTGATTAGTATGTTTTACATTACATCTCATGTAAACATAAAATATGGTTAAATCACTCACAGATATGTTACATTAACAGAAAAGTCTCCATGTTCCTAAATCAAAAACAGCGAAACTTGGGCCATACCCTGGTTTGCTACACACTGCTACCATCAGGACTTGATAATCAGAGAGAAAACTGTAACTGATAGATCTATCCTGCTGTTCTTAAACAGGCCTTTGTGAAAAGGCAGAATCACTGTAACTATTGATCCATCCTTTCTCACTCACCTGCAGGAGAGAAAATGATGAAATCTGATGATTGCAGGGGAAGATATTTAACTAGGGAGAAAGGTGTTTTGGAATCAAGTGGCAGAGCTGACCTTGTTCCTGCATTCTTTCACCTTAGAGGATTTCTTTGGTACATTCCAAGAAACCAAAGCTCAAATGGTTTACTGAAATAACAATTTCTAAACTTACATTTTATGTTTTCATAGACAAAGAAATGATTATGAGTTTATATCAGCTTTAAGTGATATCAGAGTCAAGTCTCAAGCAGCCTTCTAAATATGTTCCACATTTTTAGAACCCTCTGTACAAGTCAGGTCCCCATAAACCCTCAGAAAGATTATCAAGAATTTCTTTAACATCAACTCAGTACCTTTCCATTCCTTTTGAAAGGCAATAGTTAGACAAATTTTAACATTAGAGTCTATCATAGTTATGTAAATTAAGTCAATTTGTCCTTCCTTCAATTAAACATGTTAATTTCCCAGCGGACTCAACACCATTTTCTTCAGTTGTCACATATGCCATCATCACACAGTACACTGTAGCCTTAAAAAGAATTAATCAAGTATCTGATCTTACAGACCCTGCCTATGTCAGTAAACCTCATGTAACCCAACTCCCTGAAATTCAAAGATATTCTCAAATGAGAAAGTTTCTCAGATCCCCACATTCAAGAGCACAACTTTGGTGTTCCATAGTCACAATAAATGCCAGAAAACTCGCTTGCGACCAGACAGCAGAATTAGAAATCTTGACACAAAAGGCATTTAGCTCATAAGCTATTATTAGACTTTTACACAGCCTTCTTCCTCTGTTTAATGTTCAGTTTGTCTGAAAACGGTTAAACTTGCCTGAAAATTAGATTACAATAGAAGTACAAGTATATAGTCAATCACAAGTTATTAATAGACTGCTAGGTGTGTATGAAACCTAAAAAATTTGTTTTGGTTAGCCATTACAGAAATTCGTTCACTAATTTGATTTCGATAGAGGTATTTACCAATTTACTTAATTTCTTCAGTGGAAGAAACCATACGTCACCTTTAAAGCAAAGATAAAAATAAAATTTGCATTAATTTTTTGCTGAATTGAATGCACAAATCATTAAGGCTGAATAAGAAACCTAAGAATTGTCATATGGTTCTTGGTGATAGTTACTGTCCTTATGACCAAACACAACTAATATGTATTTCAAAGAGAGATCACAGCAATGAACCAAGTCTGGAAAATTACAAAAAATTGTCCATTTATTTTCTTTAGCCACATGATTTCATTAATAGCTGATGCCCAGAGAATTTCACTGTCTCATTGATGTTGGTTTTTTAAAGGATTGTCCTTGTCACAAGATTACCTTCAGACTTCTCCTGTTTGTCTCTGTACAGAAGTGAACAAGCAGTCCATCCCACATTATTCAAATCTTTCCATATCTACTAATCTTTCTCGAGGTGCTATCTATTTCTGCCTTCTCTATCTTGTAAATAAAGTTACCTCAACATGATTTCAGGGAACCAAGTACTATTTATTCATAGAAGGGAGTAACATTCTGCTCTCTCGTGACATTATTTGCAGATCTTTATATTGCATGTTGAACACTCAGGCTCAATGAAGATTATACCACATACACCCACCAAAACTTATTTGGGAGGATATTCCTCCCAAAGAATCAGTTTATTTATTTATTCAGCATAGGCATGGTTGAAGTTTGACTGAAGTTATTCTTCCTCTTGTACACTTTCATCAGCAAGCTTCAGCTTTATTAGATCCATCACAAAGGAGCAGATAAGGGCTACCTAGGCTGAAAGAGAGGCTTGTTGGAAAGAAAAGGAACCATATCTTGTTACTTTCTATACAGCTACTGTTCCTACCGCTACCCCAAAGTCTTCTCAAACTGACAATACAGTTGCTGTTGCAACTAATACATGAGGTACAACAAAGTTCTCAAAATCATTAACATCCAGTGACCTTATCTCAGTAAAACAACCCTACTTTCATTGTCAATTTGAATTCTGTTCTTACTTTACTCAAGAGCACCTTGTTCACAAACACCTTTGCTACAGAAGTCTTTGAAATACTGGTCATTGATATATTGCCCTGTTTCCAGTGGGAAAGAACACTATGAAACTAAATTAATCTGTAAACTGCTAGACTGAATATTTGCCAGATATAAAAATAGCCCAAGTGGTGGATTTTTTTTTCTTTAATAAGAAGGATTTTTTTCATTAGAATTTAAATATACCCTGATAGGATCACTGATGTATAATTCAGAATCTGGCATTTCAATACTATGCTTCCTTATAAAATGCTTCTCACTCAGCATTCTTAGAACCTTTATATGTATTCACAAATTAACCTTTCGAACACCCAGGATTAACTGAATTCATAGAGGAGAAATGTAAGTAAGGAGGGTCTATGAGCTTTTGCCCAGCGTGACTCAGCAAGGCAGTGAGGATTGCAAGCACCAAATCCTGATATTCCCATTCCTAATCATTATGTATCAATTCCAGACCTTTCTATAGAATTTATAGCTAATTTTCAGGCTTTACACCAGTATATAATACTAAAAATACATTATAATTGTCATAGCCTGCATTATTGCAATGCAAACCAAGGTCAACTTGAAAAGTAATATAGGGCAGTGATATGTATTGCTGAACTCAAACAGGCTCCATATGCAGCACACAGATCAGCTTTTGAGTGCCCGAGTGCTTCTTTGTCAGAGATTACACACAGCCAATGGAAAAATTGAAGAGTTTTCTGATCAAGCAAACATTACTTTCTCAATGTTTATTTTGATGCACCTTTCTCTTGTTACAAAATTGTTGGAAAATTACAATTGAATCACAGTTAAAGATCTTTTTTCTAATAATACAATTAAAATTTATGTTTTGTGAATTCATATTGACAAATGAAAATTTTCATTTTAATTTGGGGATCACCATACCACTAGGCAGAGCTGAGATCAGCTTACCACATCAACCAAAAGTATATTAAAAAAAATTGTTATCGAAGCCTTCCCTCTAGTGCAGTTGTCAAGAGAACAGGTAATCTCTCAGCATACATAAAAATGGGATTTAGCATTGCACAAAACCCTTTTTTAGATTAATCAACAAACAACAGGAATATCATTAACTGACTCATTCAGTTCAGAAAGTACGTTACAAAAATAAAAATATTCACTATATGTACACGGAGGGAAGAGTGGAATTATTCATTTTTTAAAGGGAAAGAATACAAAAGGGGAATGCAATTAAATAGAAAGACAGAATATGAAAACTAGTAAAATTATTTCTTTCTATGCAATTAAGATGTGGGATTAACTGGAACACAAATGTAACACAAAATATCAAGGGGGTTTGATATTTAACAACAGAGTGAGCTCTGAGAGCGCCAAAAGCAACTGCAAAACCAAAACCCAACCAACTTACGTTTGCGGTCAAGTGGACACTGCTTTCAGTAGACCCATATTTGCCTATTAAAACAGAATTTCAATTTTAGTTAATCATCTTCTAGGATTTCTAGACTCATGACCCTGTGATCAAGTGAGATCCTGCTAAATGCCACTTCTGAAATTACTGATCTCAAACAAGGACTTCTCAGAAGGGCGATATGTAGAAGATTCTGAGAGCCCTCGAAAGGAGGGGAGCAATCCTACCTCCTGTAACACTGAATCAAGGCATACAACTCCACTTCTATTGGGAACCTGCTCCACTAAAGATGAGTTCCAGAGCTACACAATATACACATGACAACATCAAGTTAGATTATTTCAAAGGAAAGTAAAACAATGATGGTTTTTAAGCAGATACGATTGCAAACTGATTCTCTTAGATCAAAGACCATAAACTGCAAAAAAATACATGTGAAAAGCTGAAGCATCTTAGTATAGCATGTCTTCTACTATTATTCAGTTACTTTACACCTGATCCAGCTTTTTGTAATCTTTAGTCATAACAAATTATTGTGTTGAAAGCAAACACATAAAACTTTCCTTTATATGATGAAATTTTTCAGAACCAAATAGTTTTCACTATATATATACTATAATGACCTGACTAGCCTTCAAAAAGAACTATTTTTAACAAATTTAAAGAGAGCATTTTGATGTACTGGAAAAGACAATATAACGATTACAAAGGCCAGTGTGTAGATGATACCTAAATAATAACTCTTATATGACTGAGACAGTTTGGGTTATTACATTATTCCAGTTTTATTTTACAGATATTTTCAATAAATTTGTTTAGATCCCATGGCAAAAATCACCACACAATTTTTTATTGACTGCTTAGGAAACTGCTGAGTAGTCTCTTTACTCACATATTTTCACATTATATGCTCCAAGGCAAGATGCTAATTTGAAAAGTTTAAATTTCTGACTGGAAATACATTTCACTACACTTAGAGAAACCAGTTGTTATAACAGGTAAAATAAATTGGGTGGAGAAACTAGGTTTCACATTCATTTCTTCTGTGCTATTTGAAATCACACATTGCCACATTGCAGAACTTCATCAGCTCCACTGCAACCCTGGAGATCAGAGTTCACGATGTACCTGAACAACACTGCTCTTGCAGACCACAAGAACTCACAGAAAACAAATTACACTCGTAAGTTCCATGTGGCACACAATTGTTAAGTGAAAAAAACCTCAACAATGTCTGTGAAATGTGAATATAGTCATTTGTGACTAAAGGAGACATAAACTAAGTGTCCTGAAATTAAATTCTCAGATATCTAACAGTAACATTGCCATCTTAAGAGTCCTGCTAGCATGGCAGGAAGTTTGTCAGCATCCAGGTACAGTCTAAACTTGATGTAAAACAGACATATATAACAACAGGGAAATAATTCAGATGTCCAGCAAAGGGGAGGCAGGAACAGGACAAGAGTAATAGGCAAATACAAAATCTAATGGGGGAAAAAATACAGGGGTATGTACATACAGAATGGTTTAGACTGGAAGGAGCCTGAGGGAGTTGTTTGCTCTAAGCCATGCTCAGGTCAAGGTGCTTGGGGTTTTGGCCACTCAAGCCCAGAATCTCCAAGGATGAAGGTCCTACAACTGTTCTAAATGCCTATTCAAGTGTTCGAGCACCATCACTGCAAGGAATTTTTTCCTTAGATTTAAGTGGGACTTTCCCTACTATAACATGTGTGTCCCCTCTCCTCCTTTCAGTGATCACATTTGGGAAAAATCTTGCTCCTGTTCTCTATGACCACCCATTAGGTGGCTGAGAAGGGCACTTGGATCCCCCTTTGTCACCTCCAAGAAAAATAAACCAAGCTCTCACAGCCTCTTCTCATGCATAGTATGTTCATCAGTGCAAATATTTAAATTCTGCATCTTAAAGCACTGCAAGAGTGGGAAAAGCTCGTCAGCAGGAAACAACATGGTATCTCAAAACTCAGGCTGAAGGACATCCAAATGAAAAAAGAAAATTCAAGGGCATCTGCTAACTCTACATGTTACTGTTATTAAAGGTAAAAGAGCAAACACGCCACAAAACATTTGAATCACAATAACCACACAATCTAAGTATATACCCTTCATTAATGAGCACAGAATGGGAAAAATAGCATTTTAAATATATTAAAGAATTCATCATGAATTTAAGGATTAGAGACCTTTCAGAAGGGATGTCAGTGCTTAATAGAAAACAGGATCATGTGAGGAATTAATCAGGATACTGACACCAAGGTGATTTAGCAGTTAGATTAAAAGATGTCCTTTTACACAGCACTGCCCTGTGCAACCTGAAATAACCTGGCCAATGAAATTCATACCACTCACACTGGAGTATTAGGCCACTGAGCCAAGAAACAACAATCCTTCCTGCAGCACTTTGCTAAGTCTGGATTTCTGCATTCAGCGCTAAACACATTACTAGAAATCTATTGAGGCAAAAAAATACAAAGAAAAAAGAAGCAAAAACCCAACACAAGATAAAAATACAAAAGCAGAAGTCAAAGGACAAAAAATCCTGAAATCACTGCACTAAAGTCTACAAACATTCAAATACTATGATCAAAGACAAGAATAAATTCATCTGGCATTCAAAGGTACAAAAGGGAGGGAATGAAGAAGAAAAATCAGGCAGAAATTCAGTAGGAGAAATAAAAAAACTTTAAAAATTATAAAAATAATTATAAGAACAAAATTTAAAATATAATCTATTGTCCAGTTTTTATAATATTGGTTCCTTTCTTGATTGTTTTATCTCAGGCTACATCCTTCCAGAATTCCATTTTAAACAAAATGTCCACAAATAAGTCTAAAATATATTTTCTGTTCTAGGTGTGGAAATACAATCAGTAAAGTAAACACAACAGATCATCCCCAAGACCAAAGAGATCTCTTTGCTACTGAAAGAATAACTTCAACACTAACTCAAAAATGCACTGCACTCTCAGAAGAGGAACATTCAGTCATTACTAATCAGACTGGATAGAAGAGAACTGCTGCAAAGTCAGAGTGCTGCTTCAGTATGCTTGGACACTACTTCTTTTCTAGTTTTGATTACTGACAATCTATAAAACAACTAAAAATATATTAAAAAGCAGCAAAGTAAAAGAAAGAGAGAAAATTATCAACTAAAAGAGAGAGAAAAAAATTAAATTAAAAAATATAAACAAGACAAGCAACTAAAACAAAGCACGTAGGACAGTATTTTAAAATACATTAATAATTTAATATTTCTGCATGTGATAGCCTTTTAATGAAATTAGCACTAGCATGGGATCAAATAAACATGATGCCATTCAATGCAATTAGATAAGTTCAAATTCTGTATTTTTAAGCAAATTACCAAGTTGACCATGAAGGTTTTTCATTTCCTAACTACTTGCTTTGTACTTTATGTCTCTAAAATTATTTCATGAGGCACTAACACAAATTAATTTTTACATACAACTTTCCTGGTCAAGAAAAACTATTTTATTGGATTCTACACATCACAAAAAATAACAGAGTAGTCATTATCTTAATCATTAGAAATAACGATTGCTTTTAAAACTAAAATACAAATTAAAATTTAGGAATTCTAAAGTTAATGGAACTTTAGTATCTGTTCATTTCAGTTTATTTCATTAAATTCTTTCAGTGTAAACCTGAGAAATGGCCATTTTCAAATTCTCACAGAAAAAAGGCAGTTGAATTCACTATAATTTTTGTACAGTTTCCTTGGGAATACATGTGATTTCTTTGCTCAGACCAAAGTTTGAGATACTTCAACACAGTAATTCTGTCTGACTTACGGACTAGAAGTATTGTAAAGAGAAGTGAAAAAAAATACAGAACCATGAAAATAAACAGAGATAAATTAGAGGAACATCCCACAAAGGACGAGTAGACAATCCATGACAAAAAAAAAAAAGCCTGAAGTTTGCAAAGCAAAGTATCTTCAAACCATAAATAATGTGAGATATATACAATAACATAATTCATGGGATGGATGTACTAGAAGGACCTGTAATTTCTTTTGTTAAATAAATAATGAGTTACTAAAGCAATTATAATATGAAATCATGTAATTGGCTTGCCCCAGTAAAATACATCACGTGGTGATAGGAAAGTTCTGGAATTCTAGAAGTATGTCATGTGTACATGCTGTCAGTTTTATTCTTTTCCCATGCCAGCACCAGCATCCACAGATGTATCAAAACCAGTTACGGTAAAATCTTCAGGGGTAAAATTGATGTGCAATCTCCAAGTTTGACTCTCAGCAATCTTTCTGCATTATCAACTTCACCATGCCCAGCTGACTCACAGGCACATTGAGAACATTTTGTCTTCATTCTAAAATCTTGACACATCTGAGCAGAATCATTGAAATGTTGCCTTCACTACAAGAAGCAGCATGAGAGTAATTCCATCTTTTTAGGGAAGCAGGAGTCCCCAAGGAACTCCAGCTCTACCATAAATTCCAAAAATCCAAACTTGCTTTCCATGATCTGAGTATTAAAGACAATAATTCCTATTCTTTCTTCCCTTCCTGTCATTTCCCTCTATGAGTCCAGCTGTTCAGTAACAACTGCGGCATTACGACAAAAACCCATATCTAGATATATCCCAGTGATACCCTGATTTAGCCAATAGTTTTCTCATAACCTGTAATGGTACATGAAAAAAATCCTTACAGATATTTTTAAATCATTATGGTTATTCACTGTCACTGGATTAGAAAACATGACCTTTCATTGTAGAAGTTTAAGCCATTAGGCATCTGTTAAGCTCTGAGGTATCTGAATTACAGAGCAACACAAGAAGTAATGCATTTGTACAATGTTTATTTAATCCCTATTTTGAGAAAGTGAGCAAAACCTCAAAGATGGGTGTACTGGGTTTATATTGCACCTTTAAAAAACCCTGTCTGGACTCCAGTTAAAGTTTCATTTCAAAATCATATTAACTTTCCAGAACTACCTGGTATCCACACCTTAACTGCTGACATGGTAGCTAGAAGTGGCACTCATTTCCTTATCAGTATTCCTTGCCGGGGTCATTACTCACTATTTTATAAAAAGAAACAAGATGTATAACACCATAAGGCTCCTGTTATTAGTTCATAGAATACATAACTGCTGTGAAAACACTGGCTATGTCTTTTATTAGGAAAACAATTAAACCCAGATCCCCAGGCACAACACTTCACAGGAGATGTGTTAGCAGCAAGTGTTACATTTTACTAGGTCTTCAAATGGGTCATTAATCTTTCAGTCATCGATTTCAGACATTTAAGTCTAACAGCAACGTGCAGAAGCAAACACACAGCGCTCTCTTTCTCTCTTTGTAGAGATAGAAACATAGTAAACTCCTAAGACAAGATCTAAAACAGCCAAAGAGAAATCTATTTAATCCACTTTCATCTCTCCGATATTACAGAACCTCATTAGTGTAAATATTTTCATTTTCATTGTTTCATTGAACCAGCTGAGGCATTTCAAGGCAAGCAGAGATCTCTGTGCATAGCGCTCCTACTTTACAATGACTCTTACATTTGACTACACATTAAGTCTTCAGTAAACGTATTATCCCTTTCATCTATTCAGCAGCAGAGTTCGGATACTACATGACAAAAGAACGAGAAATTAAAGACTAAAAAGCTGACTGAAATTACTTGAAGTCATTTGCTTCTGTGTCAAATGCACTTACAAGCGAGAGCACTGACAAAGCAATGGTCGTCAGTCCACAGAGCCTTTTGTACACCACTGTCACAGAAAGTACCTCAGCATATACACATGCAGGAAACAAACCTCTGTACCTGCACCTGCTTTTCCTTATCTGGAGATAGACAAAACTGAGTGTTTGTGAATTTCTTAACATGATAACAAAGATCCTTAATGCTAGACAAGAGAGAGGAAAAAAATACTATTTCACGTTACAATAATTTAATTCAAATATGTTATTACATTAGGTCCCAATATGACCAAGCACATTAGAAAGATACTGCTTACTGCTTCTCTGTATTTTAGATCATTACCCCTACTCTGAGCGTTCCGATCTTTCAGAATTCAAAATCAATTCAAAAGGCATCCGAAACGTGGGAGCGAGCACTCCTAGCCTATGGAAATGACCACTGGAGACACGATTTAAGGATTAGCATTCAATGCAATGGAGCATCCGCTTTCAAGGGCCATCCTTTTCACCTTCCAGTAAGTCAGTGTCAAATAACCTGCGAGGTCTGAGGGGCGGGGGGGCTGAAGTACTGACATTAACCTGAGAGGCACCGGCTGAGCTCAGCCCCATCCTCCCTCACCGCGGGCGAGCCCGGAGCCCGAAGCCGCTCCGCCTGACGCCCGCGGCGCGGCTCGCAGCCCGCAGGGCCGGCAGTCCCTCGGGAATCCCGGGAAGCGCCAGGGCCACCGCAGCCCCGGGTGCCCGCGGCGGTCGGGAGCGGAGCCGGAGCGGGGAGCGGCCGCGCGAGGCGGGGGAGACGCGACAGCGCCCG
>VZTT01075749.1:41059-52166 GCA_013400855.1 Buphagus erythrorhynchus
CAGCCCCGTTCCTCAGGATCTGTCTCTTCCCCTCCATATCCCCCAGCCCCGTTCCTCAGGATCTGTCTCTGCTCCTCCGTCCCCTCCTCGCTCCGCGTTCGGTGCCGCTCCGGCTCCCTCTGCTGCCTCCGCGCCGGCTGCGGCCCGGGCGCTGCAGTGACCGCTTCGCTCGAACCGACTCCATTTACATTTGACAGGATTTCTTCTTGATAAGTCTACAGAGGCTGCTACTTGTCTCCCTGTTATCTTCCGAGTGCTCTGAAATAACTTGTCTATATCCCAGGTTGCTCTGGGATTTGCTGTTAAAGCAGCAGGGCTGTAATTCTCTCTGTCCTCCTTCTCAATGAGGTTTGTCCTTTCGCAGTCTCCTAAGACTTCACCGTTCCACATAGGCTGTCGAAGACACTTGTTAATAACAAGTTTTGGCCAGTTCTCTAAAAATTGAAATGAAAAAATGAATTGAAGAATGAAAAATGAAAAAATTGAATAAAAATGAACAAATCATCTAAACCAGACAATCTGAAAAAATGTTCTCCCCTCGAACCTGACTCATCTTTCTTTCTGCTCAAGCTCTGCTCCTGGCTCATGCTAATTGTGTTGAGCCGCTGACCAATCTTCCTAAGAAAGAAGATGCCTGAACAGTCAGCTATGTAGTGACCCTACTTTCCAGTTGTTCCTGTACCCACAAAGTGTTTGATAATTCTGGTCTATATCTGTGGTTTTTAGGAGTAAGACATTTTAGATAAGCATTGGAAATATGGTTTCAGGACTGACAGCTACACTAGACAATGAATTCTGTTGGTGGAGTAGCCTGGTATTTGCAGAAAAGAACAACTTTAAAAATAAACTGGTCAATCAATGCAGCCGACCAAGCAGGACTTAACTCAGTGCTCTGAGTCAGATTGTACATACCTTCATCAGAGTTTTCTTAGCTTTTTACAGAATATAAAAGCAGTGTTTGCATTATTTTCATATGGAAATATTTAACCTTATAACAGAAAATATTATGCTTACCTAATTAGCTAGCGCTTTTTTGAAATACTATCTCTTTTTATGCATATTAATCTTCAACTGTGCATAGTTTAAATAATTTTATAGTCAGGATTCCATAAACAAATTACTAATCTTAGTGTTCAATAAGGATTCAAGCTGTCTCCCTCATTTACACTTGCTAGGATTTGAATTGTATTACCAGTCTAATAGCTTATTTGTGTGGCTTAGATAAGCTACATTTCAGCTTAACTATTTATTTTGATGGTGAAGTACTCATCCTCTAGTGGCTCGAAGGAGATTTTGCAGAGATTTTATCTGTTCTGATTAAATATTTAGTAACAAAAAAACCCTCTCTTATTTGCTAAAAAGAAGCCACATGCTTTAAATGTCTCCTAGGACAACAATGAGCTTTTTTCTAAATATTGGTGAATTCCTTTAAAACTACTAACTATTGCTTGCATTTTCCTTTACTAGCATAGGAGTTAATTTGGATAAGAATTATCCAAACTGTGTTGAGCCTTTTCTGAACAGTGTCTGGACTGTGATTCCTTTTTGCTTGTTTTGGTTCAAGCTGAAATCGACGAACAGACATTTTCCTCATGCCTCCCACAGCTTGTGCCTGCTTTACAGCATCTCCGGAGTTTCAGTTCCAAATTACACAAGGACTGGGATCTTAATGTCACTTGGGAAATTTCAGAAGGGCCCCACTCTTGCAACTGAAGTCAAATTTTTTAAAAACGCCCATTGTCCTCCCTATCCCATTCTGAGCAGCAGGCAAAATTAAAGCTACATCCCCTTGAAAATCATTGCTGGAATCACAGAAATCATTACTGTTTAATGTTGTGTTTCATAAGCTTTAAATGCATTTACTTAAAATGTTTGCTGCATGTTTTTAACTTTATTTTTCCAACCACATAGAATTTACTGGAATAGAAACTATTAATTTAACTTTGAATGACCCACACTTCAATTTATCAAAATATTGGAGCACACATTTAAACACATAAGTAGCCCACAGAATTCGGTAAGAATACTGACCTTGGAAGGAACATGCTCAGGTGTTTCACATTGGAACTTATTTTGTTTCCCCTTCCTGGGTTTGTGAGGGCAGTTTTTAACCATAGGTAGTTTAAGGCTCTGAACAGAGACAGAATTTTTAGAAGTACATCATTTACTGCTGTAGGTGGGTGAGGGGGAAATACTGCTTTATTTCTGTGCGTACCTGAATAATTGCTATTTTTCTTCTCTCCTGGCACGGACTGGCACACACCTTGCTCCCTGACCATGGGTGGGGATTTATCTGCTTTTCTACCCAGCTTTTGCATTTACATTCATTTTAACTTGCTCCCCTTTATTAAGTTGTTTGAAGCTTGCATGTTGTCTTCTTTTTGTTTGCTAATTTGCAGTAAGAAATGGTGATAAGCCTGCTGATTTGTGTGCCACTCTGTGTGTTGTTATTTAATGTCTGCTGGCCAGGGGATCAGCAGTACAGGCAGGGAGGTGTTGACACAACGAATACCAAGAGAGAGCTGCTAGCCCAGGTGGAGAAACATTCTTTATTGTGGGAATCATAAATTCTTGGGAGTCATAAATTGAGCTTTAAGACAAAATCCATAGAGCAGAACATAAGCTCTTCTATATCAGGGAGCACAAAGCCACCATACTGTGAAAATTCCTGACATGTGTTTTATCAGTGGCAGGTAGTTGAGGAGTTGCAGCATTTCCCACACCTTCACCTGTTTGCTTGGTTCACAGCAACTTCTATCAGCCTGTGTGGGTTTTATATATTCTTAGAGCAACGAGATAAAATATACACAGTATAGATATTTCACAAACAGAACGACTCTCATATACCTAAGAAAGATCTTTCTGTAAAGGTTAACAAAGATTTTCTCAATGGCTATCTCACCTTTCACCAAAAAGCTGTACACATGCTTTGAACATAGGTACTCATCAGCCAAGATGTGTTTGTTATACTCTTAGAGTGCTTTTCATCATCATTTTGTGTGACACCACAGCAAATATTACTGTACTTCATAAAATGGGAAATTTTTCATAGGAAAAAACTGATCTGGACCTACTGCTAAGTAAAGTGCATCAGGTAGAATTCTGCATATTTATACCAGGTTTGAATTCACTTCTTCCAAAAGTCTCTCAAAAAACAGATGTTTCAGCTAACACAGGTACAGCTTAAGGTCTTTAAATCCTAAATGATGTAGATACAACAAAGTAATTAAGAATGTATAGGCTTTACCACTTACAATCTTCTACTCTATTCTTAAGCTGTGACTTAGATTTTCAGATAATGATCTGATGTAACTACAATTTCAGTAAAGAAAATAATTCATAAGGTATCATTCAAAGACAGTAATTTTTAAAGAAACAGAGCAAGTGCAAAGCACAGGATCAGAATTAATTAATGTCAGAATTACCTTAAATCTTCATCCTAGAATTTATAGAGATGTTTTAGTAATTCAAGTTATTCAAGTAATTCAATTGTGCTCAATATGGGAGCAATCAGAAGAAGTATTTGACCATAAGAACTTCAAGGAAGCAAGATATCTGAAGAAGAGCTATATTTATATTCAGCAATTAAATGACTCTAATTCTGTGAATTTCAAGGAGTGTATGGCAGAGGATGTGATATCAGTGTTCTGGTTGACTGGAAACCTTACACATTAGAAGCTGTACAATGGAAATAGAAAAATAAAATGCCAGTAGACACCTGACCCTATCTCTCTGTTCCCCCCTTAAAAAAAAAATCATAAGATAATTTACTGACAGGTTTTAAGGCTTAATGCTTCTTTTGTTATTCTTCCTGAGGAGTAAACAAAAAGGTGATGCTTTAGTTTGGTTGGTAGACAGAAAAGAGCAGTACCTGAGATTCTCAAGGGGCTGCCAGCAGTAAAAAATACCCCAAATAAAGAACTGCTTTTATTGCTTTAATTTCAGCACAGAATTTCACAGAAAATACAAAACTGAAATTATATGTTGCATTTTTTTCTTTAATGCAATTATTCTTTCATACCTTTTTCAGGTATTCATTCGAAGTTTTTCAATGTATCATTGCCCTATAATATCAACCTCAGTAGAGTTGAAACTCACAATAAAATATCACTTTTTTGCTATCTGTTCTTTTACATGTCTTTATAATTAGTAGACTATGGCTCTGTCCGGGCTTGTCTTTTCGGTTTCATTCTCTCCTTTAGCATTTATTTCAAAAAGAGATCACAGAATCACAAAATGGTTTGGGTGGGAAGGGACCTTAAAAATCATTCAGTCCCAATCCCTGCCATGGGCATGGACACCTTTCACTAGACCAGAGCTCCATCCAGCCTAGCCTTGAACACTTCCAGGGGTGGGGCAGCCACAGTTTCTCTGGACAGCCTGTTCCTGTGCCTCACCACCCTCAGAGAAAAGATTTTTCTGCCTAGTATCTAATCTAAGCCTACTCTCAGTTTGAATCCATTGCTCCTTGTCCTGTCAATACACGTCCTTGTGAAGAAATCCCTCTCCACCTTTGTTCTGGGCTCACTTCAGGTACTGGAATGCCACAATAAGGTCACACCAAAGCTTTCTCTTTTCAGGCTGAACAAACCAAATTCTCTCCTCTCGACTTGCTCCATCAGGTCCATGGCAGAAACCCCTCCCTCCCCTGCTACCCACAGGGCTCTGGCTGCAGCCCAGGACACGTCTGGCTCTCCAGGCTGCCAGTGCTCATGGCTGGGTCATGTCCAGCCTCGCTGTCACACCACAGCACTCCCAAGTCCTTCTCAGCAGGGCTGCTCTCAACCCCTTCATCTCTCAGCCTGGACTGATACCAGGATTTGCCCTGGCCAAGGTGCAGCACCTGGCACTTGCTCTTATTAAGTGGTGTATGCATCTGTTTTAATAACTGTGGATCCACAAAATACCTTGACTCCTTTAAAGGCTGGACATTCAGGGTCCCAGTTAATTGAGTGCTGATCATGACTCACAGCCTGCTCATCCCGCTCCTGAGGTGAAGAAGTGGTTTACCCCAATTTTACAGCTCAAGCTTCAGATCCTAAACAATTTAAAAACTTCACCGACAAGCTGGATTCTTGCCTAAGAGCTACAGAGAGGCTGTGGTAAGTACAAAACTCAGCCTAAAGCTTTGAACTACTGCTTTACACAATGCTGAACCTTGCTAGAGGAAACAACCAGGCTCTAATTTCTGTAAAAGTTAAGAATAAATATTATACGTTTATGGGAGAACAATGAAGCCAGTATGACTTCATTGTCATGAAAATGAGGGCCACTGTGCTCGATGCGGTCTTAACATCAACCCAAATTTAGGGAAAAGTAGACTCAACAGATTCAAGGTATCAGTGGTGTTTGCAGAGGCAGTGGATATGTGCTGGCATTCCACACAGTCCACAGTCAGAGTTAATGACAGCCTGTTAGAAACTCTATCCACTATTTCTTAAAACCTTTTCAAAACAAAATGGTAATGTTGTAAGACAGTTCTGGGCCATTTTTCACGAGGCCTCCCACATAAAAAACCTCTCATTTATTTTCTATTCAGACTAGAAATATGCATAAATTACAGTATCTTTATCTGAAGACCACAAGTGATGAAGACTTGAAGTATATTTTCCTCAGGAATCCTAATTTTAATCTGAATTATTCTAGTTTTCAGTCACCACTAATTTTAGTTTCTTTCCTCACAGATTAAGGAGCTACATGCTAATAAAATAATTATCATAGCATTTTTATTTTGTAGGTGATTCTACATTAAGATTAAGCCTCTTTAAACATACTTTTAGATGAGCTGAACATTTTGTGGTCACTATTTATTAAGACTAATGTGCTATAGCTCACATAGACATATCATGGCAGTAAAAGTCGAATCTTCACCGTTTCTCCTTCTGTAACCACTGCACATACATTTTCTTCTTGCAGTTATCTCCCACTAAGAGTTACTGGTTTCTGAGGAAACAGATTGTATGTTTAGCTTATGTGGGCCTGTAAAGATTTTATAGGGAATAGGCCAAAAAGTACATGGGCTTTTCCTTATACTGTAAAAATCTTCAGAAAGAAATGCAAGAATGTGCAAAGTCACATGCACGTAAGTTACAATAAACAAATAAACAGATAAATATCAGATGTTAAATGTATTACTAATTCAATATAAAAGTTTTCAATTGCTTTGGGTAATGGTAGGAGGATAGGGACTGTCCAGGTCCCTATGTTTACTGGATCACCAGTGGTGTTATACTAATGTGGCTGAATGACTTGAGCCCAGGCTGTCTCTTGGGACTCCAGAAAACAAAACATAAAGATTCTTAATCTGTGTCTTAGTACTAAAATCATTCAGCCTTTGACATCATCAGACAGAAAGCGATGGAGGACTTATCAAACCTCAAATCAAAAACATTTGAGAGTGACTAATATGCCAACCTGGTTTGTTTTTCAGGCTGGCAGATATTACATAACACACTAATGGGTGGAATGATTTCCTTTCGTTTTAGTTCTGGGTTAATAAATTGCATATGAATATTTTATGTTTCTGAAATTACTACAAAATTATAGAAATCTACAATACTAAAAACAGTAAATAGCTCACTTTCATGTCTATACCCCAGATATTTTTGTATTACTACAGCAGTGACAAATATTAATCCCATCTCACTGTCTAGTACAAAAACAGAGCAACAGCACATTGTTTATTTTTTCTTAATATCTTCTTGCTTAGTTTGTAAGTGCCTATAAAGTTGATGCTCTTACACAGTTTAGCGAGTCAATAATCAAATGCAGAATCACTCATCTACATTCACCGTTCAACTTTATCACTTTTTGCTTTTTTTCATTTAAAGTGTTTGTGTGTCTGTTAACCTCAAAGAATATGCTCACAGGATTCTCCACAGCAGAGGTACACAGACTGAAGTCCCTATTTTTGCTCAAGTAATGAGAAATCTAAGTCACAGAAACTTGGTGTGCTATCTCAAAGATACATATCAGGTTCTGTCAACATCTAGCACACACACTTCTGGTACGTGTAAGAGTTACAGGTAACCTCTATTAGGCAATTTTGCATTAAGTGGTAGATCTAGAAATGAGGCTTTGGCTTTTGGGAGCATGGCTGGTTGATTTTGGTGAAGACAGTGTCAGGATCATTTAAAAATTGCTCCTTTCCTCAGCAATCATCAATTCTGAAAAAAAAAATACATGTATAAAAACCAAAGGAACTGAGTTACTGATATGTGCAAGTTTACTGAAGATTTTTAAATTTAGACACATAAATTGTGATTGAAAACCAAAGTGCTATCTTTGACTTCACACAAAGCAAGGGATAGTTCAAATGATGTCTGGCTTCCCACTGTCACGCGATTTTTTTTTTTTTTTTACTCTCCACAGTCAAAAAGCAAGATATTAAAATACTTATTATTACCAAAAACAAAACAAAACAACCAAAAAAACCCAAACAACCAAAAAACCAAACAACAGATTGCAGAAATAGTCTGTGTCATCCATTTGACAGCTTCAGCTCCATGCAGAGGTGCTGTAGCTCAGTCTCTCTGGAAAAGAGCAGGAAAAGCAGCAGTGCAGCACAGCACATCCCCAGGCTGCGTGCAGCCTGTCAGCAAATGGAGAGTACCTAATCCCTGAGCCTCTGCAGGGGAAATGCAGGCACTTAAACAAAGCTCCAACAAATGAAAAACGAGGCAAGCTCTGTGGAGGAGTGTTTAACTTGAACTTTTCAGTAAATTGCATAAATGGCCCTGGCCAAGTAAGAAGATTACATTGAACTGAGATTAATTTTACTATAAAAATTGAATGAGAGGTGCAGGTTCACCCTTTGGAAAGCTGATTTGTGGATACAGTGTAATACAAAGAAAATATAGTCTAGATTTCTTAACACCTTCTGAAACCCTATGATGATAGCGTGAAGTGTAAAAGACATTATTATATAATATCATATATTGTTCTGATCTTCGCATTAATTCAGATGTGAAAGAGACGTATTTTCATGATTAAGACTCAAATAGGTACATCACCTAAAAGAAATAACAGAAAAAGCCATATCATCTTTGATAAGTGCTTATTTTGACAACTAACTAACTGGAATTGCCTAATTCCATTTGAGAATTACTTAAAAGCTAAAATTATTGTGATTAAATTTAATATTTTATTTTATTTTCTCACATAAGATTAAAAAGTAAATCTCTATAGCAGCTGGTAATTTTTTGCTTCCATTTTCAGACTGGCTAACTGTTCTGAGACTCTCTTCTTGTAACCAACTTCTACTTGATGCTGTGCATAGAAAGGACAAGAAGACCCCTCCACTTTTTCTTACCATTAAAGGACAAGAGGAGGCAAAGTCAGGCACTACAGAGAAACAACCCATCATGAAGGTCATAATGAGACAACCATCAAAACAAGCCACAAGCATCCATAGCAATTCTCATTTATCATTATCATTTCTGGGGCAAATATTACAACAAAGAAGCTTTTTAAAGACTTTTAAATTGCCTGAGGCATACGTTGAGCATATGTTCAAGTGCAAGGTGAAGAACAGGAGAGGGAACAACAGTTCCTTCTCGGAGCACTGCAAGACAAGAACTTTAATGTGGTGGAGGAAAGGGGGCTAAGAAATATACATGGGGAAAAGAGACAATTAACACAGGCAAAGCTGCAGTCTGTGTATCTGTCCCCTGAACGTGAATAAGCATTGCTGTCTTTACTAGCAAAAAAAAAAAAAAAAAACTTAAACAAAAATGCCAGTTACATAATCCAATGCAACCACTGAATGATGTATGTGGATAGGAGACGACCTGCACAAAGCATCAACACATTCAGATCCAGTGTGGATGCAAGAATCTATTTTTGAAGCCAGGGTGACAGGGAGGATGGGTGTATCTATTAAAAAAAAAAAAAGGTACGTCTCTTGGAAGAATGATTAAAAGCCTTCTTTTGGACTTAACAGATATGAAACATCTGGACATCACTGCTATTACATCAGAACTGCAATTTGGTTAGAAATAGCCTGCTTCAGCACAGAAGGATAAAAGCCTTAAATTATTAGTATGAAGGAAGCAGTTGAATGTGTTCAGTAGTGCAAGACTACTGCAAAATAAACTATGAGAGACGAAAAAGAGGAAAGCAAGAGTGGGGATGCTAATTGTAACATAATGTACATAGCAAAAATAACAAGGATATGAGAAGATAAAAGTGACATAGAGCTGTATAATATACAGCTGGTATTGTACAGCCTCCAGCCCTGTTCTAACAGTGCTTCCACAATTCAGGACCTGTAAAGCCTCCACTGCCTACCTAATGCAACTTGTACATCACTTCTGCCCTTATTTTTGGAAGAGGTGTGTTAGAGGTGTGCTGGACTTTTTTTCGGGCAGAGCAGAGGCTGCTGAGTTACAGGATCACCTTTGGTAGGGCACAAAGCACCTGTGTTCCTCCTATGGCGTGCTGTCTGTACAGCTTTAACTCCCATCTCTGCTTTTTCACTGTTGTTCTTCAGACAAATGTTTTTCTATGAAACTTCATTAACAAAGATTGCTTGGTGGATCCATAAATGCCTCTCACCAAAGAACTTATACACAAAATTAAATCCTACTTGATTTGAACTAATTGGTAGTTTCTTGATATATCTTTTTCTGTTTATCCTATCATAGACATGCAGGATCTCTAACAATTCAAAATCAGGCTCCTGTTGAATACTGCCAACAGCTTTCAACAATGTTTCAATCAAATGTTACTGACAGCTGGAATGTATGAGGGTCTCAACATTGGGCATAGGATCCTAAACAGCATCTTACTCTGTTACTTTGCCCATACACTTCTTAGGATCAAGGCTTAATTAGTCTCTAACCTCCACAGTGAGCTTTTGGTAGAAAATATATTTTGCAGGTCTGTATCACTAAACCTTTGCACTAACACAGTAAAGCAGGACATGAGTGATGTAACATGACCATAAATGTCCTGAGCATCTCCATGGACATCCACAGCACTGCTGGTCACTCACCTATTAGTACTTATTTTTCAAACTCCACATGGGCCAGAAGTAGAACTTTTTCCTATCTTGTCCATTTCACATTGCTAATTCCTATCTCTCCGTTTTCAGGATGCCAACTTTTGCTAATACCTGTGAAAACTCCCTCTATATGCAATTACGGCATCTCTCCATAATTGCTGTCAAATCACATTAACTACTTACTCCAGAAGAAATTGGAAATGACCAGGTGCTTGCTGGGGCAGAGATGAACATGGAGTCATAACAGTTTCTCATCACAGATAAGTGCCAATTCATTCAATATTAAAAAACAGAAGAGGAAGCCAGAAAAACTTTTGAGAATTGAAACCATTTTGAAAAGCAGGAGAAATAAAGGCCTGTAATTTTCAGCCAGTTGAAAAGGAGTGTTCTGAAGTAGAGATTACCCATAATCTTCAGCTGAAATGAAGACCCTTGTATTTTCCACTTATTTTATCAGAAAATTTAGAAAACCTTTCTCTCTGCATATAAACTTCTCCCATTGAATTTATTTAAATTGATGGGATTGATGTAGCACAAACAGTGCAAGGGTAAGATGCATATCAATTTAGTTTACTGCTGTCATAGAGTTCTGACTTGAAATTCTAAAGAGAGCTCATTTTAGAATTGTGGTATGTTTTAGTAATACAAACATATATCCAGCTGGGTCTTAAAAAACCCATGGGGACTGCACAATCTCTCCTCTGGGGATATGCAGCAAAAGAAATAATCTCTTCCCTTGATTCACCAGCAGTGTGTGTTGCTGCTGCCTTCCCTTTCCCTCCCACTTCTGCTTCAGCAGAAGTAACCAGTACTGCTGGCCATGAATTGGAAACTACCACTCTCAGAACCCAGTGTTGCTAAAGATAATCAAACAGCAAAATTATTCTAAGTTTTAAAATTAATTTTTTTTTTTTCCTCTTTTCAAATAGCATTGACAATTTTACTGCCCCAGAACAAGAGCTGGTCCTTCGCATACTGTGGGAAATCTTTCCGAATGGTTTGTAACATCAGTACTTCCAGTAAATTAAGCATGCCAAGCTACAAAGTGAAGACATAAAGATTAATGGTTGTTGTTTTTTTGGGGGTTTTTTGGTTTGTTTTTTT
>VZTT01075750.1:4939-16427 GCA_013400855.1 Buphagus erythrorhynchus
AAGGGCTTTTTCAGATTGATATAGAACAGAAAATATTTTTTAAAGGACATAGGCATTTATCCTGAAGACAAGCTTTTCTCTAAAATCATGTCCTATCCTGGAGATTTCATCAACAGCAGCACAGAATTCTGACAATTTTAATTTCTGTTCTGAATGAAAATTCAGCTTTTTCATCAGAGTAGTAAAGGCTTGGGAAAATTTGTTCAGATTTTCAGATCTTAACACTCTTGTAGCTCCCCTAAATTCCTCCCAGAGCCCTGCTGAGAGGGCTCCTCTGATTTAGCACAGCAGAACTCCCTGGTTGATTTTTGCCTAAATCCAGGCAGCATGTGTTGCTCCATGGAATTAATGAACCGAATTTCCAAGTTCTGCTCTTTAATGAGGCTGATGATTCAATGTAAAACCAGCACCTAACATTAGACAAAAATGGGCTGAGAGGTGGCCAAGTGGTCACCAAACCATCACCTGGAGAGCACCAGGACTGCCTGTGAGAGCTGCCAGAGAGAGGAAAGAGCAGAGGGGGAGCAGAACTCATCACTTTAATCCCTGGCTGCAGTGTAACTCCAGCAGTTCCCTGGTTTCTCAATCCCAGCATGATTCCCCCGGGATCACCCTGGCTTGATGATAATTAGCATCCCTTTGACAGTCAGCCTCAGCAGAGCCCTCTAAATGAACGGGTATGGAAATTAGCACATCCCAGGGAGGCAGGGGCAGGATCTGCAAAGCAGGATTAAGCCACCCCTGACAGGCAGTTGAGGGAAGACCATTCCTGCCTACACTGAAGTTACCCCATGTGCACAGATCCTGGCATTTTTCACCAGAAATAAATCTGTTTAGATCACTCAGAGATATTAAACACTGGTATCTCCAATCCATGCATCTGCTTCAGTGAAAGCAACAGGAATATGTCACTGTATTAATGTTAGGAAAACAGTGAGAGCCATTCCTCACTCCCTTTGTCCTGCCCTACTGTATATTTAACACTTTGTGTAAATTTGGGTTTACTGTACCCTAATCCCCTGGGGCCAAGAGGCAGTTGAGACAGAGGTCCTATAAATTCTCTGTCAGCTGGTTATTAATGTTTATTTTTGCAAAGAATATCTCCATGGGAAGTGTTTATGAAGACACATTTTAAAACAACTCCAGCAAAAAGTTTAGATCCAGCTATACAAAATTTATAAATTGTATTCAGGTCAGCAAGGAAGTTTACATTTCACCCTTCTAGGCTGTACTACCTCTGGGTTTTCTATTTGCAAAGTCTATTATTTTCCTGACATCACCCTTTTCTAAAAGCCTTTTAAATACAACACTTTAACTAAAAAAATAAAAATAAAAATAAACAAAAAAACCGAACCAAACAAAGAACTCCACACAAAACAAACCAAACAAAAAAATCCCACACAAAACATCCCCATTTCAAACCTGCAGGGAAACTAATCAAGTTATGGTAAAATCTGTTTGCCATAAGGTTTTCCTCTAAATGCTTATTTATTGGGGATAACTCAGGTGCTCATCTGTTGCCATGTCTCATTGTCTTGAAACTACCTGGCAAAAAAAATTAGGGTAAATTTGACACTCAGTTAATAAGTTTGGTCAGGAAGCATGAAAAAGTCTCTTTCCATCTACCAAAATACAAGAGGATAAAAAAAAGTGCATTTTGCACATATCCAAGAGACTCTGAGGGAGCTCATTAATTTTCATCGCCGAAACCATGATCCGTAATAGAAATCCCTCTTTTAAAAAATACCTTGAGAAGGGAAATTTCAATGAGCCACATAATCACATGAGAGATAATAATTTTCAATAACCCACATCGATGTGTTTTGCCAAAAATACTTATAATAGCATTATAAGCAACATAATAGCAGTAGTAGAATTCTAAAAAATCGCCTGCTTAGGAGCATTGCTAAAGGTTATGATTTTGCTTGATAATACTACAAATTTACAGTGTCTCTGAAAGTCAGTACCTCCCTCAGAGCACAAAGAGGAAGCTCTGGGATGTGCTCAGATCTTCCCTGCTGTGGGTCAGGCAGGTGCTCTGTTGAGGCAGCATTTTGCAATTCCAATTTAAACGTCTAAAAAATCTCCTAACCACGAAGGTTGTTTTCCCCTGCTTTATTTCCCAGGGGTGCCTGATGGAAGCAGCACCAAACCTGGTGGCTTGGATGCTTCTGGGGCTGCTTGGGGACAAATTTCAGGCTGCTCAGCGACAGCTTTTCAACAACCCACCGCAACTCCTGATTTACTGCGTGGACCCTTTCTCCTTCCCTGGATCTTCTCAAGCCTCTGCATTAAGGCTGGTTTTCTGTGCAGCAAGGCTGGATGTGCTGTCATCCAGCACACAGGCACTTCCAAATTTCAGGCACCAGCCCCCAGAGAGGTCGTGGTTGGGAAAGGTTTGGATGAGCTCAGCATCCCGGGTGTGACCGTGTGCTGGAGTCATCCTCTGGGCTCCCGGGATGTCCCGTTTGGATCATCTGTACCACCCAGGGTGGAGGCAGGAGGCTTCTGGACATAACTCCCAGGAGGCATGAAGCACCACCAGGCAGGTCGAGCAAAACAGAACAGCAAAAGGACACCAGAGCTGAAATCACGGAGAGCTTTGGGAAAGATTTCTGTGCCTCAATTCCATGTGAGGTAGTGGAGCCCGGAGTGATTTCTCACCAGGCTCATAAAGCACAAAACCTCATGCCTGGAATTCCATCGTTTTTTGCTCGCCTGGGATGTTCTGGTGTCTGAGCTGATGGTGCTCAGCAGATCCAGGCACCAGCAGTGGTGGGGCTTCCAATCATCAACTCAGAAATCATTATTATCCCTAATCCCCAGCTGTGTGGATCTGGAGCCCCAGGTCTGAAAGTCAGTCCTAAAAGAAGAATGTGAATAATCAACATTATTTACTGATTTCAAACCAGTTAAGTGATTGTTTTGTTAACCTTTATGCAGTCAAAAAACCACAGAATTGTGGAATGGTTTGTGTTGGAAGGGATCTTAAAGCTCATCCAGTCCCACCCCTGCCATGGCAGGGACACCTTCCGCTGTCCCCAGTGTCCAACCTGGCCTTGGGCACTTTTGGGGACACTTTTGGGGACTCCACAACCTCTGTGGTTACAGTCACCTGCACTGCTATTTGGAATGTGAAGATAAGGAGCATATTTGTTCATGACCATTACTGAAAAAGGGCTTCTGAATTAACATCAGCAGTAAGTCTCAAACCCCTCATGCATTGTCTTGGGGTGACTTTATTTCCCCAAATATATATTTCCCCAAACCACCAAAAAAAAAACCAACCTAAATCTATTTCCTAAAAGCGACCCCATTCAAAATTTTTCTCCCAAATTTACCCTAAACCAAAATATGCATGTAGTGAGAGCTGCTGCTACTCCCGTCACAGATTCTTCACTCAGAATGGCTTGGATGGAGAAATACACAACAGTGACTGCAAGATCCACAGACAATAAAGACTTTTGACTTTATTTAGATTTTGCCTTTTTTATTTCTGACTCTGGGCTGTCCCAGCTATGGTGTGGCAGCAGGAGCAGGGCAGTTACCATCCCCTCGAGTGCTGTGTCCACTTCTGGGCCCCTCAGGACAGGAAATGAGGGGCTGGAGTGTCCAGAGAAGGGAACGGAGCTGGGGAAGGGTCTGGAGCCCCAGGAGGGGCTGAGGGAGCTGGGAAGGGGCTCAGCCTGGAGAAAAGGAGGCTCAGGGGGGACCTTGTGGCTCTGCACAACTCCCTGACAGGAGGGGACAGCCAGGGGGATTTGGGATCTGGGAACAGGGAACAGGGACAGGAGGAGAGGGAACGGCCTCAGGCTGGGCCAGGGGAGCTCAGGGTGGGCACCAGCAGGAATTTCCCCATGGAAAGGGTGGGCAGGGACTGGAAGTGCCCAGGGAGGTTTGGAGTGCCCATCCTGGAGGTGTCCAAGGAATTCCTGGAGGTGGCACTGAGTGCTCTGGGCTGGGGACAAGGTGGGGATCAGGCACAGCAGGGACTCCATGGGCTGGGAGGGATTTCCCAACCTAAATAAATGATTCTGTGATTCCATCACTTGTTAAATTAATTTTCTTATTTCTTTGGATAAAGCACTGGGTTACCCTGTTGCTTGAACAGCCTTTGCAGTACCTGGGCTCCTGGATGTGCACATCAAAGCTGGTCTGGAGGATCACCATCCTGACACAGCTCATTCCCCAAAAAACCCCATTTATGAGCACAGAGAGATTTCCCCCCAAAAGACATCCTTAAAAACCAAGTGTGAGCTGCACTCAGGACATCCCCCCCAGTGCCCTGGAGCTCAGACTCCTCTGCCACAAGAATGATTTCTCTCCCTGTTAAACAACCTTTGAGGAAATCAATACAACTCAAGGGAGGCCATAACTCTGGAAAATGTATGTTTTCATAGCGATGGCATTTTGTGGTGGATATATTAGTAACCTCTACCAATAATTTGATCGTGTTGTGCTTACAAGCCTAAGATTTTTTCATTTGTATTACACATTCCAGTTTTTTGTATTATAGGCATTTCTACTTTAGGTTGAGAAAACATTTCATGTGGAAAAATCTAAAATAAAAACCTATTTAAACAGGAACTTTGCTTGCCTGTATTTCACTATGCATTTGTAAGGAAGCATGAAAACATTTAAACAAATCCTACATTCAGGGCAGAAGGTATTTTGCTGCTTATTTGCAAAGCAACATCAATATGTGGTGCTATTTTAGAGATAAAGTAGCAACATAAATATGTGGCACTCTATGTTTTAGAGAAAAAGACAGATTTAAAGCTTTAAAATGACCCACTCTAAAATCAGTCAGTGACAGAAGACCTATGCCCCCCTCCATAACAACACCCAGCTTTAACCCTGGAACACAAACCAGCCACTTTAAAACTCTCCTGGCATGTGAACACACAGAATTAATGACAGCAAAGAGACTAATCACTCAAAATGTCATGGCCAAAGGACAAAAGTCGAGATGAGTAAAAGGGGCATGGTGATTCCTTGGGGTGGGCAGGCACGAGGAGAAGACCAGTGTTGTTCAGCAAGTTGTGCTCTTCAGACACAAGAAAATCTGTGATCTAATGGCCCACGAGCCACTCTGATGGCTAATGGGATTTTTCAGCATGTGAAAGATTATAAAGTGTATCCACAATCCTTCAGTCAGTGCTGATGGAGAACAGCTGAGAGTGATAATCCTAATTAATGCTCCAAACAGTGCATCTGACAGGACCAAAGGTGATGTCGACATTGTGAACTAATTAAGGATACAAATTTAGATATTAAATGTGTTTTGGGCTTTTTAAATTTTTTTTATTTGAAGTATTTTAAAGATTAGACCACTGCCCAAAGTATTCAATGTTTTGAAAAATGAAGTGAAAAAATGGGAAGTCCGACATGACAACCTCAGGAAAACCAAGCTTTGCCCCAGCATCCTCCACATTTCAGCAGTGATCATCAAAAATTTGGGGTGAAGCCTGTGAGATTTTTGTACTGCCCTCTTTTATATCAATACTCCTTTTCTTTCCCTGCCTTTAGCAAACTTTGAGACAAACTGAGGAGGCTGTAGTGACTGGTAAAAACAGATCATTGCCCAGAAAGTGACAGAATTATTTCAAACCCCTTCCTTCTCAAAGACTTTTCCATGAGAAGCCTGTGCCCTTTCCAAATAACCCTTCCTACAGAAGTGATTTTGGAATATTTATACAGTGCTTTTTACAAAATATAGACTTATAGGCATTATTTTTTCCCTGAATTTAACAAGCTTTGGATCTTTTATTTCTACTGTGTATTTTTTAATTTTGTGTAACCAGCTGATACAGTTCCGAACTCTGTTATGCATTTTCCTGTATTTGCTGTGAAATGAGCAGGTTGAACTGAAGTCTCACATGTCATTCACTAGGAACAAAGTTCTACTTACACTATTACCTTTCTGGACCCATTTATTTCTCTTGAAATCAATATAAAACCTCCACTAATAAAAAGACATACCATGTGTATTATCTACAAATTGCTGTCAGCTCTCTGTTTTTTTTTTTTTTTTTGTCATACCGTATTCCTAAAAGGCTTTTCATGCTGTGAATTTAAAGACAGCATTTAAGATGTCATTATGGCATGTCTTTATATACAGCTGCCATTAAGGTCTTTGTAATGGATTCAGGAATGATGAACGTGGAAGGTGCCTCTGTCAGACATGACATTAATGTTTTTATGGCAGATGCACTGGCACAATCTCAATCCACATCACGGGATAATTCTGCTTTGGAAAATGCTACAGGTAATTCTGGTTGCCCTAAGAGGCTCTGAGGGTATATTTAAAGAATTTTAAAGACCTCAGTAAGTACTTTGAGAGCAGCAACACATTAATATTTATTACAACACTTACTGAACAATGAATGTGAAACCCAGTCATGTGCAAGACGTTGACAAAAAATTATCAATCAGCAGGTCTCAATCAGAATCAAGAAGTTGTTTTAATCTGCAACAACTTCTATTTAGATGCTCTTAAACACTCACGCAGCATGACTTTTAGTCATTATTTATTATTCAATGTGAAAGGATTGTAACACCTGTGGCAGGACCCCAGACCTGTGTTTACACTCTGTTTTTCTTCACCTGATCCTCGGGACATCTGCAGGGCTCTCCTGGTCTGGCTGGGCTGTGACCATGAGCAAAAGAGATGTAACCCACACCACAAAAACCCCCGTGATGCACAGGCTATGGAGAAGCTGGGACATCCTCAGGGATTTTTTTTTTTTTTTAGAGGGCAGTGGCGGTGATGAATGGCAGAAGACCATGGCAAACGAGCTGGCCCCAAGTCAGGCAGGCAGCAGGGGTGCAGAGCCAGGCTGCAGGGTGAGGTCAGTGTGTGTGACTCGTTACAGGACTGGCCCTGCTCCCCTGGGACCCACTAACTCTGGGATAGTCTTTCCATATGGCACAAAGCTGCAGCCCAAAAATAAGTGAGAGAAAACAGGATCACGCCCTGAGCTGTGCTCATGTTCCATGGATCCTCCCCCTGAGAGCCACCAGGCACCAGGAAAATTGTTTATTAAAATGGTAATGATCACCCAAACCCATTTGGGAAACACAAACCCCAAATATCCAAGCCCAGGAAACATGGTATTTTCTTCTGATAAAGAGTCTCCCTACTAAGTTTTGCTGATATGCAGAGTATCAGTTGCCTGAGGGATGACTGAAGGGTGAAACACAGCCTGGACTGGCAAAGCTTGATGCAATTCCTCTACCCCTCCATCAACGTGCAGTGATTCAAAAAAAAAAATATATATAAATATATAAAATATATCTATATATAGGGATAATTTATGGTTGCTTAATATTTCATGCAAGCTCAAAATATCCGTATGCAAGAAGAAAATGCTTTTCTATATTTAATGTATTTTTGTGATTTCATTACACTGGGCAATTCTCATGCCCCTTTACCATCAAAAATTCATTTAAATTATTAAGGCCCTCTGGAAATTTTAAACACTTCCTGACATTTCTCCAAAACAACAGTTACTGTAATGGTAAGGTTTGATTACAAAAAGTAATACAGTCTCCCTCTAACTAAATAAAGCTTAGAGAAAATGGGATTTAAATACAAAGGGTGTGTAAACACACACTCCTTTTCCCACCACAACAAAACAGACTGGTTTAGACTGAAAAAAGAGTTTTTCCTCTGGCACCTTGCTTCGGGAAAAATATCAAGGGATGATCACTGTGATATAAACCACATGCTAAACTGCAGTGATGAAATACTGTAAAAACACAATGTCGTCAAAGAAAGAATGCCAGTGGGTTATTTCCAGAGAAATTTGCTGAAGATGTTGGAAAGTATGAATGATTTTATGACTTTTTCTAGAGAACCAAGTGAAAAAAAAGGTATTGCAGGCCACAAAGACCTGAAGAATTAGGCTCACTAATAGTAAAAGCAGAATAAAGTCACTAGGTTGAGCAGGTGATGTGTGGGATGACAGAAAGCCATAACAAGGTTCTATAAGCAGAAGATATTGTATAATTTGATTATTTTTTTTTTTTAGTCTTTCCAGGAAAAAAAAGAAACATAAAGGAGAGAATCTTGGTATCACATTTTCTCAGATTAAAGGTTACACCTTAGAAGTACTCCAGCTATCCTGAGTAGGGTTACATTAGACAGCCTGATCCTTAGAAAAAAACAATGTTGATATTATTTAAAGCCAGAATTTTTGCCTTTAACTAATATTGTTTCTAACCATCATAATACTTGTCCTAAAAGACGTTTGAGAACCTGCAATTTTCTTTTATTGGAATGGATTATTCGTTATTATATTGGTAAACCTAACCTAAGAAAAAAAATGGAAGGGGGGGGAAAAAAAAGGGAAATCACACAGCATTCCAAATCAGACATTCAAAAAAAATATTTTCCTTCCTTGTGTGCTCCATTTGGAGCTGGGAAGGCTCCACAGTGCTGCCCTCAGTCCCATGGTTGCTGGTACTGGGTGTTATTTTATTTTGGCACCCTGCCTCCCAGGAAGGCCAGTCTGGTCTGACTCCTCGAGGAGGAGAACACTGTGCAGAAGAGTGAAAAATGTCAGAGCAGAGCTCAAAAGCAGAGAAAGATACATCTAATCTCTGCCCATGCACACAACACCCTCTTTGTTGACCAACAAAAAACACATTAAAACCTCCAGGACTGGGCACAAAGTGCTGATGTGAATAGCGGCTGCTCAGATGAGTAACACTTTTATTGCATGTTCAGAACTGAACACTTTGGCCAGGGACGGGGCCAGAATAAACCAGAGAAGCCTCTCTGGAAGTTAATGGAACCATAATGAATTACACCAATTGAGAATTCAGAGTATTATTCTGGGGTAGGGCTTGCTGGTGAAATGCACAAAACAAAGCAGAAGGCTAATTGCATGCTGGGCATGAACGCAGTCACTTCAAATTGCATTTCCTGCAGAGGCAGCTTGAGTAGAGTCATTACCTGAAAAACACCTAGAATCCTTCATGACCATTCCCTCTCCTGCAAAACCTGCACATAATGGCTTTGTTCTTTTTTGTTAAATTATATGAAAGAGCTTGAAGTCCATTACTGCTTTCTTTCCCTTGAAGTGGCAGGGGAAAAGCACTACCACGACTAAAACATTCATTTTTAAACTGCTAACACACCAAACCTACCCTGGGATGTGAAATTCTACGCCTGTATTCTGTGTAATTCTAAGAAATTTTTCCCAGCCTCGGAAAAGCTGAAGGGAGCTGCGTGGCCAGGGCAGTTTTGGGAGGACATTCCCAAATGCTGTGATGGGCTCCCAGTCCATGCAGCTTGCTGGCCTCTGGACTGCTGCTAGCCTGCATGCTCACACATCAGAGCCTCTTGTTTTGGTGGTTTAAAAAAGGAAAATGCTCCATGCCTTCACCATTTGCCCTCAGGAACCCTCACTACAAAAATACCTGTTATTTCCTCTAACACTGTTTTCACTAATAACAACTATTCCAGCTGATAACAAGAACTGTGTTGACCTAGTTATCCAAGGATATCTAAGGAAAATAAAGCCACCTCCTGTCTGCCAGACAGGGATTTTAAAGGTCCTCAGGCCCATGAGCAACAAGGGGATGGTTTGTTCTGAGAAGCAGCCATGAATTAAAAATGCCAGTGTTGTCCTGAATGGGTACAGCAGCAGCCTGGGCCACTGGGAGAAGCTCAGCTCTGGGACACCAGGCTGCTTCAAGGAAAGATTTGGGGGCTGTTTTCCCTTCTAGTTTCCTACCCCAGACAAAGGACATGGATACACAGCAGGGTTAATTCACTGCTGCTGGGATAAGGGTCACAGCTGACTGAGCCACTGGCTGCTGTCAATAAATGTAATGTCACATCTCTCCTGCAGTAATTTGAGCAATCCACAGTGAGGAGAATGAAGTGGTAAATAGCTTAATCTCACCAAAATGCAGTGGCCCTTCTTCCTGTCTGATGTCCCATTTTTCAAAAAATAAAAAACATTAAATGAAAATGCAACTTGTTCTGTCCTTTACTGCTACGATTCACTGCTGCAGAAGGATGGAGCAGCACAGAGTGAAACAAATAAGTTTCCACTTTAGAGCTGCAAAATCCCTGACCTGTTCCACAAATTTGACACCTTGTCTCCCACCAGAAGGCAGGAATTGTGGGTTATATCCCACTGCTCCACTAAGGCTCATCTCCTGTGCCCACTCCTTTCCCTCCACCTCAACAGGGGCTGGCTGGCAAGACACTGTCCTGCCCAGGGGGAGCTCACCAGTGATTTATTTTAAGGCAACTTTCCATTGTTCATGCAGTAGAAATTCTCCTCAGTAGGCTATAGACACATCCTGAATGGGGCTGGGGCTTTAGGAGACTTTTTAATGTCTTCCAGCCATGAAATATAAGTATCTCCTGAATATCTGAATGCTGGGTGCAGCTCTCCTGTGTCTATGACACCTCAGTGGCACAGTTGGCCTTTCCCTGCACATAAAATACCTCCAGTGCACATAAAAGTGACTACAGTGGGATTGGCTGCATGTCTCCCATCCTTAGTTTATCCTAAATAAACCATCTCCTCTCCCTGGCTCTCCAAAACTCAAAGGTCCAGCATGGGGGTTGATCTCTTCTGTCTCCTCACAAGAGACAGGACAAGAGGAAATGTCCTCCAGTTGCACCAGGGGAGGATTAGCTTGGGAATTAGGAATAATTTCTTCACACAAAGGGTTTTCAAGTGCTGGAACAGGCTGCCTAGGGCAGTGGTGGAATCATCCCTGAAAGTGTTCAGTAAATGTGTGGATGTGGTGTTTAGAGACATGGCAGTGCTGGCTTCACCATCTGACTCAATGATCTTTGAGGTCTTCCCCAATCTTAGTGATCTATGAATCCACAATTTCATGTTTCTGTGGGGTGGACAAGACCCTCCTTCTCTCAGGGTGCAGTGAGAATGATGCCTGTTTCCAACATAACGTGATTTTCCACCTGTTAATTCCTCAGATTATCAAAATTCAGCTGTGCTGTGAAGCTAACTGGGAGATTCTCAGACATTGAAACAGCTTTTTGATGTTGATAGGCTTAGAAACAGAGTAGATTTTTTTCATTTGGCAGCTCCTGAACCAAGTGTTGCACTGAGTAAAGAATAAAGCACCAGGAAGCAGCCCAGTAGTCTAGGAAGAGACAGAATTCACTCACACAGGCACACAAACCAAAGGCAAATCACAGTTCTGACCTTGATGATGCTTTCTGAAAATGACTGACATCAATCTCATGATTCACATACCTTAATGATAGCTTGAAAGCACTCACAGCCCTCAAAAACCCAAAAATTATAATCTTCTAATTCCTGCCCTGCTTTATGGGGAAGGCTCCTGAGATGCTGGGGCTCATGGCAGAGATGTGATTTTACCCTTGGGGTGACGTGGTCAATGTCACCAGCCTGCAGTAATTGAGGTCAGCTGCTCAGTCTGATGGCTAGCTGTGCAACACCTTTCATTTTTCTCTCTCTCTTTCTCAAAAAAA
>VZTT01075750.1:29652-40028 GCA_013400855.1 Buphagus erythrorhynchus
ATTTTTATGTTGTGGTGAAATGTGTGAAATCTCATGAAGTATTAAGCCTACTGTTCAATGCTTTGGGGATATGCTTGAGAGTTGATAAATAATTCATCTAATTTAAATGCAAATAGCAGAACATCATTACCATATAGATCAGTTCAATAATTCCTAAATGAAAGATCATAGGTACTAATCAACTACCAGGAGACTTTCCACCTACAAAAGGGAAGTTAACTGTTTAGTGGGGAATAAACAGACAATTCACAAAGAATCATAAACCCTAATGCAGGGCCCAGAAGAGCCTGGACATGCTTGATACTAATTATTTCCGTACACATAAAAATGGGGGGGGGAAAGGATTTTGCCTAAAATATGCTAATCTTGTCTGTATCAAATCCTGTAGAATAATCCCCTCTCCCACACATAAACCAAGGAAAGTGGTTGCTCTCTGCTGAGGCTGGTTCAAATATTGAGAAATGTGGCTGACTTGGCCAAAAAAGTGCCATTTAAGATAACTCCAGTGAGGCCCTTGACTGCTGCAAAGACATCTCTTTATGAAAACCCACACAAATGGGAAGCTCCAGTGAAGTGAAGCTGATGCTGCCTGGACTGTGAGTTGTGCAGTGCAGAAACCTACTGCAAGACTAGCCAATTTCTTCAGTCTCTGGAGAAAAAAAATTAGCATCTTGAAATTAGAATTAGAATATTAACTCTTCCCTCTGGGCAGAACCAATTAGTAGCATGCCATCAGCTAATCTTATATGATTGTTTTCATTTATGAGAACACCTTTTTTTTTTTTTACTTTTTTTTCCTCTGTTATTCAAATCTATCCACTCCCAAATACATTCTCCAGACACAGAATGGCATTAACTTGGCAAAACACTCACTCTAAGAGCACTGAACATCACCAAAGCATCACATTAATGCTGTACTTGCAACTTACGAGCCTTTAAAACCCACTGTTAAATGGCATATCTGAGACTCTAAAAGAGGCTGGTAAAAGGCAATGGTCTTGGGGACAGAGATGCATTAATTGTGCAGGTGGGGTGTCTCTGTGGAGGATTCACTGAGGCATTCACCCCTTGAGCTACGTGAGCACAGAGCAGAGCTGGCTGGGTTTCATTCCAACACCTCAGTGGCTGCAAACACCAATTTTAATTGCCATTCCTCATGTGCTGCTGCCTGTGCCTCTCAAACCCCATCTCCCCAGGCCAGGTGGAGGAGCTGCTCATCTCACAGATGAGCTCCCAGCACGATGAACCCCAGTGGGGGTCAGTGGCTGGAGTGGTGACTCCCAGTTTGTGCATCCTCAGGTCTCTCTGCAATGCTTTTCACGTGCCAAAACGCACCCAAGGTGGCAGGCATTGAACATCCTGCACAGCCCACTGAAACCAGACACTGTTAGGGACTGTGACAAACAATAAACTGAGAAATTAATAATAAAAACCAAGATTTCAAGTGCTGGCCCAACACAGAGCAATCACACATGCTCTACAGAGGTGAACACGAGATACCAAACTTAATGGCACCTCTTTAATTACCAGTGGCAACTTTCACAATCCAACACTATGAAGGAAAGAATTCAGCATCTCTGGCATTCATCCCTGCTCCCAGTGCTCTAAAATAATTCCTGGATCTCACAGCACTGCTCCCTTGCATTTCAGATTCACCCTCCCCCCAGCACTGGCAATGGTATGGAATGCAGATGAGCTAATGCTGAAGACTCAGTTTCAAGCCCAAAGTAACTTGCTTGCATTTTTATAATCTGCTTGTGGTTTAAATACACTGTCACTGCAGTTGACCACAACATAAATTGGCAGCTATTTTGAATTTGGCTTGTCTACACAAATTTTAGACGCCTGATAAGAAAATACCCCACGCCCAAACCAAAAATTGGACTTTTATTGTTCAAGGAATTATTTTGCTACAGGTTATTGTTACTTAAAATTTGCCACCTCCATCGTCATGGAATCAGAGATGGGTTTGGGTTGGAGGGACCTTAAAGCCCAGCGAGTTCCACCCCCTGCCATGGGCAGGGACACCTTCCAAGTGTCCCAGGTTGCTCCAAGCCCCAGTGTCCAACCTGGCCTGGGATGTATCAGACTTGAATTTTCTATATGGAATAAAGAGAACAGCTATTCTGCTCAGGTATTTTAACTCAGCCATCCCTGGGGTGTGCATACACACACACACACTCAACCCCACGCAGCCACCTGCTCACCAAAACCTCCGTGATGGCCAAGAAAATTCCAACAGGGAGATGGAAATGGGATGATTGAATAATTCCACCCCATGCCCCACGACTCAGGGGCACAAAAGCAGCTCTGAGAAGCCTGCCTGCTATGTTTTAATTCTAATGAAGTCCTGAGGAGAGAGGCTGTGAGCAGAGGGAGCTGCAGGGGCTGTCCTGGCCTGGAGCTCAGTTCTCCACACCACGTGCTCTGTATTTGATGTTTCACCACTCAGCACTGTGAGTGGTGCAGGATGTAAATCCTGAAATCCTGCCTCCTGAACAAAGACAGGCACAGCTTTGTTCAGCTCGGGGCAACTCTCAGTGTTTGGAGCTGAAACAGCAAAGGGAGGCAGCAGCAGGGTAGAACTGGGCTGTGGCAAAACAAAAATAATTAAAAAAAAAAATCACACCAAACTAAATTTAAAAAAAGAAAAAAAAAAAAAAACCAAAACAAACCTCCTCCAAACCCCCCAAAAAAATCCAACCAAAAAGCCTAATACTTCTTGGATGGAAATGATTTTTGAATTATTTTTATTCTGCATTTAATAGACATGGCCGAAGAGTGGTGACCATAAAACCTTCAGTGTGTATTTTGAAAATCCACTATTCATCTGCTCAAAACTACAAACATGCTAAAGAAACCCACCAGCTTGCACTGAGAACAAAGTCAGGCAACTCTGATTTTTTTTTCTGATTTTTTTTTTTTCTCTTTTTCCTCCTTTTCTTTGGGGTTATTCTGTAAAAAGTGCCACCCCACCATGGAAATTGATACAAGCACTAATGCCTCTTACACATCAGCGTGTAATGCAGTACAGAACACGGGTTATACAATACACTATTGTTCAATTACACTGTTAAGCAGTAAAACACTACTTAGGGAGGCCCTCTGCTTGTCAGGGAGACTGTCAGGAGAAACTGTTACTCATTTTAATGAGAGGGGAACAAAACTAACTCCTCCCCAAAAGTTGGCTCTCTTTTTCAAGGTAAATTAAGGCAAATTAGCTGCATTCTTTCATCAATCTTCCTAGATTGTGTGTTTTTGCAGGTAAAGCTAGAGAAAAGCAAGATAAATCTCTGACTGCTCTATGCTAAACATTCTATGGTTACTGAAACAAGCATAGATTATTTCACTACAAAATGATAGACAACTGAGATAGTAAATGCAACAGCAATTACAAAAATCTCTTGAAAAATAATGGTACCTTTTCCTGCAATACTGCACTCATTTTTCAATTCCAGCTTCTTCAACAACGAAAACAGATGAAAAAAGCAGCAATTCATTCCCCACTCAAAAATGTAAATAATTTACAACGCCAGTCCTAAGAATTATAGGAAATAATACTAATGAAAAGGCTTCCTAAAGAAAGAGAAGCTAATTCCACAGATTTTGAGGTGTTTGGGGTTTTTTCTTCTAACTCATAAGCTAAAACCACCTTTAATTGCAAGTATCACTTGCATCCTTTTCAAAGCGGGGAGATCCACAGCCACGTGGGTTGCATAAAAATTGCATAAAAATGCATAAAAATTTCTGTCCACTGCTGCTGAGCTTCTCAGGTGAATCCACCTGGGAACTCACCTCTTCTCCACGTCGCACCAGTTGCTGAAAAGCCTTTCATTTTCTCTCTGCAGACGCTCAGTTTTGGCCTGCAGCTTTCCCAGGCTGTCCAGGCAGTAACCAATGAGTTCCTTGACCACCTCTGCTGGGCTTGGGACTTCCTGCAGCTTCAGAGATCCAAGTCTGAACTGGGACACAAGGAAAGAATGAGTTATTTCAACTGCACAAGAAACTTCACTGAGGCTTTGTAAACTTGAATACATCTTTAATAAGCGTAAGAAATACCTTACAGTGCTCCAGTTCAAAGGGAGATAACAAATTTGTCGTGCAGAGAATGGAGGAATATGTGGAATAATCTACATGTTAATTATTTCCAGAGGGCCAAAATGTTGAGAAAGGGTCTGGAGCATCCCTGTGCTGGAGAAGGGAAGGTGAGAGGGGATGCCACCAATCCATACAAACATCTCCAGGGCTGTGTGCCACTGCTGCAGGGGGATGGACCAGAGCATCTCCACAGCTCCCTCCCAGCCCCAAACATCCTGGGGTTCTGTGATTTTTGTGATTTATGCAGCTAAAATGAAAAATCTAGCCAGCAAGTTGTCACCTCCAGGGTTCAGACAGCAAGTTCTTGATCATAAAAGGACTCCTTCAACTGAACAGGCAGCCTCATCAGTTCAGTGAGATTGAAGGGTCTGTGATGAACCACTGTGGTTCTTCAGCAATGGGGATGCCCTACAGGATATGCAGGAGGTCTGAACATATTTGTGTTGCCTGGTCTGGGACAAACAACAGAAAAATGTTGTTTTTGTCATGTTAAAGCAAGACAGGTCAGCCATACATACACACCAGTGCCAGCTGAGCTGTAACCATGCAAACCTGGGCGAAGACACACTAATATCCAACACAATAGTTTGAGGGAGTGGGAGAAGGAGAAGGGGTCTTCTCTCACATCTTGAGATTATCAAAAAGACTGACATAAATTTTGTGGCATTTCCCTATGGAGAGAACTATTACTCATCTTTTCAACTTGAATACACAGCTATAACATCTTTAAAAAGCATAAATGTAAGTGGTACACACTAGGGAAGAGTTCACTCTGTGTTGTGGCAGCTCACCTATGAAAATCAGAAATGCAGTTTGATTTGTTCTTTCCCCCATTCTACTTAGGAGGGCATGGAAAATTACATAAAAGACATCTACATATTTAAAAAAAAAAAAAAGCCTATTATTTGTTAACTTTTTAAAATGCAAGTTTCCCTAATGCCACGCGTTAAGTGTTGGCTGAAAAATGGCACGGTAAAAACTGCTCACAAAGCTTTCAAAGACATTGTTTGAAACAAGGAACAGTCCTTCCATGCAGACCTTTTATCTGTGGAAGTCTCTGCCACAACACATGATACCATCCTGACCTCCTTCAGCAAGGTCAGCCAGTCAGAAAAGGTGAAAAACCCAAAGGTTTAATTCCCAATTAGCCACCAAATTCACGTGTGCTGTCTCTAAGGTGCTGCTGTCCTTAGCTGGTGTACATCTGATGGCTACAGATGAAAAGATGCTTTTAATTTATTTTTGGAAATTAGATTACACTATCAGTAGCCCACGGATTGGCGTGCACCCCCTGAATATCACACTTGCTGTCTGACAGCATTAACAAAGATGGACGTTTGTGTAAAAGGAAACTGTTTTTCATCACTTGCAAGCCACCACCACGCTATTTGGATAAAGAATTCACAGAGATAGAGAGGCACAGTAGCACAGATAAATAGCATCACAACCTTTTACAGAGAAGGAAGCAACAAGGAGAGCACATCATTTTTGTTTTAGGCCTTAATATATTCAACTGAGATCGGGTATAGGCAAATATATTTAATCAGGCCAAAAAAATTACAGCTTTCACTGCACAAAAAGAATAAAAAATGCATAATCTTAAAACAGGTTTAAGTGAGTAGCAGTAGAGCTTTTCTGCACAACCAAAATCAGGCCGGACACACAGCAGACACTCCAAAAGCAACTGTAATTATATTAAAACAAACAAACAAACAAACAAAAAGAAACAAACACTGCTATATATAGGAACTATATATAGGAACTATATATAGGGACTATAGGGACACAGAGTATTGTGCCCATCTTTGCAGGTGTTGAAGTCCAACACTGATGGTTTATCTTCAGTTTAGCTTTTAGCTCAGTCTTTATGGAAAACAATTGACTATTACCTACTTTCTCACAATAAAATTCACTGTCCTGCTTCTGTGTCTTAGACACTGAGACCTGTGGACCATTATTAGGAGGCCCACAAAGGTGAGCAGAGCAAGCCCATCACCAGGAGGCTTAAATTTATCATGCAGGTGCTGACAAATCAACTAAAAAAGGGGGAAAAAAATAGTAAGGTTTTCTGCAAAACAAGGGTTCTTCTGTTTCTTCCCTTCTCCCCCTAATCTTCATTTATCCAGCTACCTCCAGGAAAACACAGAATATATTTGGATACAGCCCTAATTTAAAAAAAAAAAAAAANGCAGCAGGGAATTGTTTTACACCCCCCTTTTTTAACACACGAGACGTCAGCACTAACAATAGCAACGCTGCTATCTGGGCAAGTTGCAGCTGAGTGGTGCTTGCCCCACCAGGAGCCCGGTGCTGAGAGGCTGATAAGCCAAAAAAGGCAGCTGAATTCCCAAAGCAGGACCAAAACTAGGCAAAGGGAAAAAAGAAGTCTCAAGGTAGTTCTGCCCTGGAGTTCTGCTGGCATCCTGAACTGGAAAGGTGGTAGAGGAGAAGATGATAAAATAACACCATTTCACATCCAAGGAGTCTGAATTTGGGACAGGCATGTAAATTGCAGACAGAATTCTATTAAAATTAAATGCTGTGGGGGAAAAAATATGTCGTTTAAAAGGAGATGTTCGTTTTTGCCACACACTGCTAAGATTTTCCTTGCAACTAAAGCAAGAAATGGTGCAGTTACTTGTCCTGCACCACCAAAACCACAGCAGGGAAACTGCAAACAGTTCTAGGGAGATGCAGTGGAAGTGGTTAAAGATCAGGATACCATAACAAACAGTTACCTGGGTGGGATGTCAAGATAAACAGCTCTTGCTTACTGCAGGAGTGAAAGAAAACATCATTAACACCTCACTAAGCTAATTTGACAAGCAACATCTCTTTGGTTTGGATCACGTTTCCAACGTGATTTTATAAATTTGTAACGGTGAAGTTTAACTTTTTTGTTTTGTTAGCTTTGTAAATTCCTGCACGTTGCTGCTCCCCAGATGAATTTAAATTTCTCACCATCCTTACAGCTGCTGTAGCTCTGTGTCTCTGCAACATCTGCAGATGTATCTAATGTGCTTTCTACTTCCCCTTTCAGATCATTCAAGAAAATATTATGTAAAACACCGAAGCACTAAACACTTCATTTATACAGAGAAGGAGCGGATCTGGTAGAGGTCCCAGGGGACAACAGACTGACTGTGACTGATACACTGCTGCCCTTCAATATCTGTTTCACTGTTTGTTGGGATTTTATCTTTTCAAGTTTTTATTTTTTTTAAAGCCACAGGGAGATGAACACAGAAGCATTTAGAAAACTGTGCTCCCTTAATCAGAAATCACAGTCATCACGTATCCACCAGGCCTGTATTTTGAGCTTCAGAAATAAAAACAAGAATTAGAAGCTTATGACAAAAATGTCATTTTCCCCTCACATCCCACCCTGCCCACTGTTGGTCTTCTAGAGATGAAGAAAGAAGTGAGCTCAACCATAAGACACAAAATAATTCAGAAGTAACTGAAAAGGTTTCTCAATTTTTCTTCTAGATGCTTATGCTTATAGGAAGATGTGCTTCACATAAATCCATAGCAGTTATTAGAAAAATGAGATAACACATTTTTCACAGAAGATTTCAAAACTAAAAGTTACTTTATTATATAGAGACAGTGAATTTTAATTTTGCATTAAGTAACACGTATCTGCTATATAATCCTTGCATTACAACAGTCCACTAAAAATGAGAGTTATCATATCCAAGGCAATAATTATCAGAGGTTATGCACTGAAAGGAGGAGACATTCACACAGCAACGTCTCTTTTCTGAGTCAGAACCTGCAGCTAAACACTGACAGTGAGCTTATTTCCTATAACAACAATTTTTTACTATAAAAAAAAAAATATCATGCTGGAAACTCTCATTACGTCTGCTTTGCTGGTTGTGATTTCTCTCTGCATTAGTAAAATATTCTAACAATTCTTTCTAACAGTACTTTTTACCCATAATACATTTAAGGAATTCTATACTTCCACAAGGTAGAAAAAAGAAATCAGATAGATTCTGTCCTTTGTTGTCCTGGCAGGGTACAGCATAGATATAGATAGATATAGATATAGATATAGATATAGATATAGATATAGATATAGATATAGATATAGATATAGATATAGATATAGATATAGATATAGATATAGATATAGATATAGATATAGATATAGATATAGATATAGATATAGATATAGATATAGATATAGATATAGATATAGATATAGATATAGACATAGATATAGATGATATAGAGATATATATATTTTTATATATATATATGCTATGTGTATTTGTGAACCTCTTTCCTATTAAATCTTAACCCACAGTATTCCAATTTTTCCTTCTCTGTTTTGAAAACTAATTAACAAATAATTTTTGGAGAGAGCACACTTGACAGGTGCCTAGGTCTGATTTTGAAATGACAATATTCCCGGAGTGTGAACTGAATGGTAGAGGTTTAATCATACAAGTCAACCTTGTACAGCCTGTTACAGGCTCTAACTCAGCTCACTCAGCTTCCACTGCTCCAGCCCCTGAGTGGGACACAGAGATCCCAGTGCTCTGCCCCTAAAACAGCATTCCAGACTGAGCCAGCACACCCAGCAACACCTATATCCTCGCAGACAGATGCTGCCTCCTTGCCAGGTATTGCCCAAGCAATGTCCTTTCACCAGGGCTATATTAAAGAAGAATTTGAGGAGGAAAAAAATAAATTCCAGAGCAGCCCACCAGCACGGAGCAGCTGTGCAGTCCCTGTCTGGGTTCTTGGAGACCTGCAGTCTGTGAAAGCAGCTGTGACCCCTGTGCTGGAGCAGGATCCACACAACAACAAATCCTTTTGTCACTGCCTTTTTCTGAGCACAGAATCACAGAAGCAGGGAATGTGAAGGGTTGGAAGGGACTTTAAAGCACATCCATCCCACCCCCTGCCATGGCAGGGACACCTTCCACTGTCCCCAGTGTCCAGCCTGGCCTTGGACATTCCAGGGATCCAGGGGCAGCCACAGCTGCTCTGGGCACCCTGTGCCAGCCCTGCCCACCCTGCCAGGGAACAATTCCTGCCCAGTATCTCACCTGAATTCTCCCCTCTTTTAATTTCTACCCATTCCCCCTTGTCCTGTCCCTCCAGTTCCTGATGCAGAGTCCCTTCCCTGCAGCCTCTTCATGTACTGGAAGGTGCTCTGAGCTCTCCACACAACCTGCTCCTTCACAGAGTGAACAAACCCAATTTTCTCAGCCTGTTTTCATAGCAGAGGTGCCCCAGTCCTCCCCATCAGCTCTGTGGCTACCTAGGAAACTCCTGCTAGGAGAAGGTGTTAAAAGCTGTACAGGTGAGCTACCCTGAAGTCCCCTACCCATGCCTTTGTCTACTGCTGGTACTGGAAGCAAATTCTTTACTACAGAGGCTGAAAGTCTTAATCAAAACTGGTTAGACTTGAGTTAATTTAATTCCAAAGGAATTGTTACAAAAGGAAGTTGTGTCTTGAGATATAGCAACTTTCTTTTTCTCAGTTGAGAGCTGGAGCTCTTGCAAGACAGGCTGTGATTCCCTGTTAAATATCAGCTACCTCTCCACAGACTCTGAAATAAGATAGAATCAACAGTTGGATAAAAATAAGCTTTTGCTATGAAAATACCTAAGAATTTAAAAGAGAAAAATGTTAATGAAAATTCATGTACAGGGTTAAAGAATATGACCTGCAAATGAATGATGCTGACATGTACACAAAGAAAGTATTGTTACAAGCTTGAATCTGGAAGGCATTATACCATTTTTATTTCTTAAGTCAATCAGTGAGTGGTCTTGATTTTTTAAAGCTGTGCCACTATTATCTCGAGGGAAATCATTCAGCAGTAACTATGACATCCCTGGGTGTGGTAATAAAATGAGCACACCAGACTTGCACAATGCAGTGATGACAACGTGAAAGCAGAAGTTGCTTTTGTAACAGCAAACTCTAGGAAGCTAGAAAAAATTACACAGCACCATGGAAGCCAAGAAATCTGGCAGGTTACATCAGACGGTGTAAAAATACAATCACCAGCTCAAAAAAAACAAGTTTAACACAAAAACCCTGCCTCCAACAAACTTCCCCCCTGATGAAGGCATTACATCTACTCTAGAGCAAAACAGCTGACGTGGTTGGTATTCCTCTCAGGTTTTTACCACATGCTGCAGAAACCTCCAGAACTGCCACCCTGTCAGCTCCACGTCCACTGGAAATTAAATTCCTTCTAGCTTCACTATTTTGCGTGGGAGGAAAATTAAAAGTATAATTTAAAATATAA
>VZTT01075750.1:43897-59038 GCA_013400855.1 Buphagus erythrorhynchus
CCTCTTTTTTTTTTTTTTTCTTTTTTTTTTCTTTTTTTTCTTTTTTTTCTTTTTTTTTTCCCCCCTCCTCTTTGGAAAGTAAATGTATAACCACGTGAATAAGCATGAGATAATGCCTAGACCGAGGCAAAATATAAAAGTGTTCCCAGCTAAGCACTACAAACAATTTTCCAGTGTGAGTAATAACACTGCACTCATTTAGAACAACCATTGACTGTTTTCAGTATGGTGTTTTACCTTTTGTTTGAAAAAAAATAAAAATCTCTTCAGGATGTTGACAGCCACATGCTGAAGCCTTCAAGATCCAGTCACTTAACTACTTAATAAAAAATACATTGAATGGAGTTATTCTATTAAAAAAGAAAAAAAAAGAAAAAAAAAGAAAAAAAGGCAACAGATTGAGGATTGTGCACCTAATCTGAGCAATCTGAACATCTGTGTACGCTGTGCCCCACCCACAAACAGGGAAATAACTCATTGCATCACAAGATGTATGTACTGAGTATGAAAAAATTCCAGTAAAGCCAAAATTCCAAGCAGCGCTGAGTTCATAGAAGGACACAAAAATTTCTATAAATTGTCAAGACATAAATAGAACATTTCTTTCCATCCAAGAACCTAAAGAAACAACAACAACAAAGGCCAAAATCTCATTTGCACATAGAAGGAAATCAACACAAGTTCAGGTTCAGAAATTCAATGCAGGTGAAAAAAACTTTACTTATATCTCTCTTCCTATGGTTACGTCCCTGTTGTTTTGGTTCAATTTCATCAGCAGGACAAGATTTCTCCTACCCCTTAGGATACTCTTTAATTAAGCTTTAAGAATAAGAATGAAAAAACGTATTTTTAAAAATCAAGGAGTGCCTCATTTTGTTTTCTTATAAAACACTGCCAGGTAGAAATCTGACAACCAGCATTTGTTCTAGACTACACACTCTGGTGATAGCAGGATGGAAATTTTTACAGCTAACAGAGATTCTCACTTGGTTGGAGGTGGGCTGAGGGATGCATTTTCCCCCTTTTTTTGTCACAAGAATAACCCCTTCAACAACAGTGAAGTGTTCGTGGCCACAGTGGTGCCAACACAGACCCAAGAGGCAAACACAGCTCTCACATGAAATTATTGACAAGGGGGCAGCTCAAAGTTGAGCCATTTCCAGGGTCAGCAGGAGCAGCAGCACATCTTGAAGTCCAAACTGATGGTCCTTGGGGCCATTTTCCCCAAAAATGTCTGGAGGAACCATTGTGTGACTCCAGTCAGAACTACGTGTTGTATCATGTAAGAATAATTAAAATATTACAATTTTATTCCAAAGGTAAAGGCCATTAACTCATCATAGGTCCTCTGAAATTTGAGTGATCAAATGTCACTTCACCCTGACTGATACAAGGGGATTATTAAATTCCATGTCAGATCCATTCATGGGCACTACAAATTCAACTCCAGCAAGTAATTTTTCTGTATGGATTATTATAATGGTAAAAGATATAAAAATCTTTGCATTTAAGAAACCAGTATTAAGTTCTAATAATAGTTCTAATAAAAATAGGTTTTTCTGGAAATTCAAATCACCTAAAGACAAAAAAATTCCCTTATCTTAAACCCTTTTAAATGCTTAAAATGAACGCAATTACATCTTTTCACAATAGAAGTTTTTACTCAGATCAAAAGCTGGAATGGATTCAATCAGAAAATATTTTTCCCCGAAATCCTACAAATTCTCATCTGCAAAAGAAATATAGCTCACAGATAAAAAAGTTCGACTAAACTGGTTGCTAGCAACACAAACAAAACATTTACTTTCCTTTCTGCATAATGCCATTTTCGAAAGATTTCGTGACGGAGTATTTAGAGGATTAATGTCTTCTTAAGCCAAGCCAACCCTGGATGAAGGAAAGCATTTTTTTCTCACAATAAGGATCCTATAGAGCACAACTGGAGATGTCATGGGATCGTGTTGTAGAACATGAGGTGCTCAGATGAGGCACCAAAAAAGCCACATCAGGGCATTTCATTTGCCCTGAAAAAAAACAGAGGCAGAAATTTCCAAGGAATCAAGTGAAATGAGTGAAGTCTCCTTAATTTTAATCCCAATGCAGAGACAGATTCTGGATGGCCCCAGCAGTTTGTCAGAGGCCAAGAGCAGAAATGGCTCAAGGTGGCAAAGAATCTCAGAATTTAATTTAATCTTTGCAGTAATTTCAGTGGAGGGAAAACATAATTGTTCAGGTCTGTTGTGTTTTATTTTCTTCATTTTTGCTTGGCAGCAAACCAGCGCAGAAGGGAGAATCTGTGGATTTTCTGAAATCTGTAGCAATAGAACTAAAGGTTTCTTATGAACCAGAAAATGCTGGGATTTTGTGGTTTTGTTTGGCTTTGGTTTTTGCTTTGTGCTTGTTTGATTTCTAAGCACTCATTTTATTAAGACACTAAGGCAATGTCTTATTAGGATAATAATATAATATTAATANCAGTGCATACACTGAGGTGATAAAAAACACAAAACTCAAAAAACACATATATTTCAGTCAGCAGCAAGTTGGAAAAGAAGAGACACAGCAGCAAATGCAAGCTGGAGAGGTAATTTTTCCTTTAAAGCACAAAATGTCTCAGTGCCACATGTCAACCATCAGTTATCAGCATTAAAAAAAGTCACTAATCTAAAATTATGGGCAAAGTAAGAACTAAAGGGATGTGTCTGTCAAGAACCCATTTTCAAGGGCAGGTTCTGGTGACCTGGGGAAGCCCTGCCCAGGAAGATCTGATGGAATACCTGACTGCAAGACCACCTTACACAGAGCCCTACACACAGAGAGAGCGGTAAGAAGTTTCATTTTACATTTTTTGTTGTTTCATACCAATATTTCACCACCAAACGGACAGTGCTTGGTGAGACAATGGTGTGTGCAGAGCTGAACAGGCCTGACATGTCCATGTAGGTTCTTTTTTTGACGAGGATAAAACAAGCACTTGCATGGTCTGAGCTGTCCTCAGGCAAGAAGTTAATCTCCACTTGGCTAAATATAACTTCACTGAGGTTCTCAGTGCATGCTCAGCCACAGACCTGCAAAAACCTGGCCCCAAATAACATTTAAAAACAGAAGAGACCCACCACCATTTCTGAAACTGCAAAACTCATCACTGAGCTTGCTTCCCACCAGAGTAACACGAGGGTTTTCTTAAGGAAAACTGCTCCTTTGAGCAAATCCCACCTTGTGCACATGGAAATACAGGAGGAGACTTTTGAAAAGAAGCTGTTCCAGGCTCTGGGACAGCTGGTTTAAACACAGGAGATGTGATTGTTTATCCTGAGATGGGAAGCAGTGCTCTCAAGCCCCACGCAGCTGAACTGCAGTGACACTGGTAGCGCGAAACAGCCGAGGCTGGGAAGCAGAATTGTGTTAGTGACTGCACCAGCCCACACAAACACCAGCCAGAGATGAACCAGAGCAGCTGCACAGCACACTGGAATAGCTCTTTGCTGCCAAAAAACCCAAAGTATAAGAACTCATTAAAAAAAAAGACGGGAGATATCCCTATCCTGCGCCCGGCTTGCAAAATGAAGAATATTTTTTCATGTTTTGCAAGACCAGAGTCCTGTAGCCAGTAGCCAACACCACTCAGACCAACCTCAGAGTTGCTGGATTTTTTTGTCTGGTTAACATTTAAACAATCACTAAAATAAATAAAAGTTAAGTAAGGATGCTCAACACTGTTAAATAATTTCTCTCCCCTTACTTTGAGCCATTGGAAAGTGATGATGGTAATTACAGCAAATGTTGCTTCAGAATAGTACCAAGGAACAAAAGAAAATAGGTAACTTCTATCCAAATTTCTGTTAACATTAATTATGTCAGAGCACACTGAAACTTGCAAAAGCAGCATGTTTAATGTCTCTACATTTTGCTTTTACCTACTGGAGTGTAGCAATTCAAATACGCTGGAAATTAAAAGAAAAATGATGCCATGCTAACTCAACGTGGAGATGAAATTTCCAAGAAGAGATCTGATAATAATTTCATCACCTTTGAGTGTTGAAATCTACCTAAAACACAGCCTTCCATAGCAAATGAAGGAACCACCATTGTTAAGCCTTTAAAAATAAATTGGAAATAGTTGGGGTCTTCACAATCCAGAAGTTTAACTTCAAAAACAAGTGTAATTTGTGCACTATCTACCCATCCCAACTTTCAGCAAGTCTGGGTTCCTCAGAGAGAATGAGTGGACTAACCCAAAATACAAAATTCCTGCACCAAGAACTCCAGATCAGCCACTTTCAAAACACATGGAACGGAGACAGGGTGTTAAAAACGTTACTAGAAACTGCACAAAAGTTCAAAACAGATGTTGCCTCTCCAAGTTTTCACACTCTTACTAGAAAGGATGTATCTCACACATCTGAACACTTATATTTGGAAGATTATAAGGGGGCAAGAGAAAGAACAGCATATTAATCTATTTCACCTCTCTCTAAATAAATTTAATAAATTCTTGTGGGATAGGAGTTATCAGATATCTCAAGAACCACCATTTGTGTGCACAGATTCATCTGCTGCGTGCAGAATTAAGTAGCTACAGCTCACAGCAATCATGATTTCTCCTTCTTAAACCTGAAGTCAGAGGTAGTTTACCACAAAAGATCACAGTCGTGATCACCTGTGTCATGTCTGAACGAGATTCAGAGAGCCCCTTCCAGAAAAGAAGATGCACCACCAACTGAATAAACCTTTGTGGCTCTAGTGACTACAGAGTGTAACAAATTAGGCTTCTGTCTTTGTCTAAATAAAATCTCAGGAATTAACTGGTATCTTGCCTTCACACAGATTTCATAGATTAATAATTTAGGGCGGAATTCTACAATAATTAACTGATATCTTTCGTACAAATTACACAGATTATTAATTTAGGGTGGAATTCTATACAAAGAATAGGATTGCACCTAAAACTGTGCAATTGCAAAACTGTTTTTAGGGACATTTTTAGGGACACACAGTGAGGCAGACCTCGGGAATGGAGAACAAAGCATTTTTGTTATACCCCTCCCAAGAGGAAAGACAGCTCTCTGCAGAACTGCAAGATAATTCACGTCAAAACGAGGAGGAATCCTAACTACTATGAAAACAAATACTGTATTTCAAAACCCACTGGGAGGAGCCCGTTGTGCAAGAGGTCAGGATAGTTAGTGCTCCTCTACTTCAGTTCATTAATTGTAGCTAAGGATGGATTTATTTATAAATATGAGATAAGTTCTCTATCATGCCATGATTATTGCCTCTCTTCTCTAAGCCAGCAACATGTCTTATACACAAGCTTCCTTTTCCTTTCCACTGGTTCTCAAGTTAAAAAATAGAAACTGAAAAGCAAAATCCAAACAGGATGACTCCTCTCACTTTTCTCCTTGATAAATTGGGAGCGACATTTAAATATAACATTATATTTAAATAAGCCATAAGTAAAACAAACAATAACACAAATCAATTGTGATAGCTGACTTGTCCAGAAAGCAGCCACTTCCTTGGCAGGAAAGCTGGGAAGTTGCAGTGCTGGAGGAGAAGATGAAACAATCTCTCCTAGCACGAGAGCTTCAGCTTGGTGAAAAAGAAAACACTTCTCAGCTCAGAGGAAGATTTTCTACCTCTGCAATGCTAAACTGGGTTCATGATTTTGCAAAGGAAACTTGGATGTGGTGATGCCTGGAGAGCTGAAAGGTGGAATTTCAGTGTTTAATCAGCAGCAGTTCAGCTGTTCTGAACAGACAGGGCTCCTTCCACACATCCTTCAGGGTGAAATCAGATGTTGGACGGATTGTGGGGGTCTGGAGAGCTCAGCACAAGAAAAACATGGAACTGCTGGAGCAGATCCAGAGGAAGCCACGGAGCTGCTCCAGGGCTGGTGTTCCCCTGCTCTGGAGCCAGGCTGGGAGAGCTGGGGGTGCTCACCTGGAGAGGAGAAGGATCCAGGGAGAGCTCAGAGCCCCTGCCAGGGCCTGAAGGGGCTCCAGGAGAGCTGCAGAGGGACTGGGGACAAGGCATGGAGGGACAGCACACAGGGAATGGCTTCCACTGCCACAGGGCAGGGCTGGATGGGATACTGGGAATTGGGAATTCCTGGCTGGGAGGGTGAGGAGGGGCTGGGCTGGAATTCCCAGATTTGCTGTGGCTGCCCCTGGATCCCTGGCAGTGCCCAAGGCCAGGTTGGACACTGGGTTTGGAGTACCCTGGGACAGTGGGAGGTGTCCCTGCCACGGCAGGGGTGGCACTGGGTGGGCTTTGGGGTCCCTTCCAGCCCAAACCATTCCACAGTTCCACAATTCTATGGCTTTGAAGTGATTCAATCAAGTAGTGAAAAGCAATGATAGAAAAAACTCGGAGCAATTTAATCCCCCAGAGTGATGAAACATAACATATTTTGGCCCTGCTCAACTTGTAAGAATGTTAAGGGGATTACAGTTTTCTAGCATTAGTATTTTCAGCCATGGCAACACTGTGATTTCAGGAAAGGTATATTGTAACTCCTGTGGAATTATTCCATTATCACAACAAGATTCTCTGCCACTGTCTCATTTTGTAGAATACTGAGGCAACAACCCCTTCTACCCCAAAACCAGCAAAAGTCACATCAAACCAAACCAGATCAAGCCAAACCAACCAAACCAAACAACAAACAAACAAAAAACCTAAAAACCAACCAAACAACAACAACAAAAAACAAACACAAAAAACCACAACCCCCCCAAAAAAAACAATCAAAAACCAAATTAAAACCACCCTAACAAAGAAAAAAAAAACACAGAAAAAAAAACACACACCAAAAATCTCCCAAACAAACAAAACCAAACCACCAATAAACCCCTAACAAACAAAACAAAAATTAACAAAACAAACATTAATGCAAGGGTTTTTCAGCATTAATCATATTCCAGAGCATAATGGGTTTAGAGTTCCATTTTTCACAGCATCGACCAGTTTGTAGTTTGGATGGAATCAGCCCTCTTTCAGAACAAATGCGTGTTTACAAAGACTTAGAATAATATGCCAGCCGTGGAAGAGTTTTTGATGTCAAGGACTCCATTATATGTTTGGGTGCAAGTTCAACAACAGCTGCTCCAGATTTAATGAAGGTAGTACTCAAGGGACCGACATTTCCTGGATTTATTTATGGGAGCTTACAGAAAATGTTCAATATGTACCAAAATATACATTGTTCAGAGACTTTCATGCGTGAGAGTGAAACTCTCAATGTTTGATTCATAATGGCTATTTCACAAGGGCTTACAGGAAATAAAACTGTTTATTTTAATTGCATACAGCAAAAAAATGTTAGAAAAGAAAGATTTATGTTCTCTAGTGACAGTGAATGTTTTGGGCTAATTTGTCATGGTTACCATGGACAGAAAATAAAGGAATACTATTCAAGCACTACTACAATTCATAGACAACTTAAAGTATCAGCAAATACTCAAGTCCTGTGGGCTCTCTTTTTAATCATTCATGTAAGATTACAGCACCTTTTAAATACAGCACTACTACTTGTTCAAACCCAGCATTTTACCTTTATTTTTCTTTTCCACTAACAAGGCTGTTTGTTCATATTTCCTGTTAATGGAAAATAAAACCTGTGAATTTAAGAGAATTTTAACAGCAATTACACAATACTCAAAAGACTAGATAGTAGTGATCTCTAATTGTGTCAAGGTGTTTTTCCACTCCAGCTCAGGATTTCTATTCTTGACTGTATCATGACAATTTCTTTAAAATAAATAAACAAAAAAAAAATAAACTGTTTTACATTGTCACTTACATATTGTCCAACAAAAAAAAGACTACGAAGAAACAGATGGAAAATGATGCATATGCCTATATTTATTGATAGGCTGGGGAAATTAGTAGAATGAGGAGAATTTTGATAAAGATGAACACTGGATATTTGATTACAATGTGTCCTCTGAAAATGGAAATCAAAATGCAAATTTTAAAAATACTGTACATTTTACCTTTCCTTTTCTTTGAATATTCCAATATCTGTATTGGCCAATGCTTTGAAAAGCTGAACCACTGCCTGCAGGTTCACACCTAGTCTGTGGAAATTTTAGCTTTTCACTGTTTTGCTTATGCTTTCCTGAATTTGTGACCACACAGTGGTCTGGTCACACACTGCCAGTTGTTATTGTGTTTTCTTACATTGTCTCAGTTATTAGGGTGGTAGCTGGTTATGTGGCTGAGCAGAAATTAATGTCAGAGCATTACAAATGCATTTTGTCTGGCTGTTGAAATACTTCATTTTCAGCATCATAGCACCTACCCCAAAACATTTTCCTCTTGTATTCTGAGCTGCCAACTCTGTCTTCAGCAAAAAGAAAACAGAAAACAGCAAAGGATAAATTTCAGCACAATTTCAATGGGTTGAAGTATTTTGTAACATAAAACTCTCATCCTTCAGCCACTTCTTAGGCCTCACAAGGCATTAGGAAACTAAAATATTCTTCTGCAAGTTTGAGCTTCATTGTGTCTTTTTGCTACAAATCTCTTTCATTGTGAACTGAGACACAAAAATAAGAAGTTTGCCTTCCATTTTTCTTTCCACTATTCCACTCTTTTCCTCCTTTCCCTCAAAATTCTACTGCTGTTGTCACAGACTATTTCCCTCCCATCAATTTTTCACACTTGTTTATCAGTACAGATGAATGTGTCCAAAGTTGAGGGTAGTTCTTTTAACTCAGATTAATTGTGTGCAGTATTGTTCAAATGGAAGCCACCTCACTGCTTTTGAGAAAAAATGAAGATAGAAATAGAATTTAATTAAAACCAAAGTGTTGTTCTTAACTTCTGTTTCTTCTTTTCTAACACCTGCATTAAAAAAGTGGCAATACACAAGAATAATTCTATTTCAACCTTAAGCTAAGCAGTATTTTGCAGAATACAAGTTGAGTGACAAATCAGTTATTTACACCATTGCCTTTCCAGAGCTATAGAAATCACGATTATTTAACTTAAAAGTTACCTGAACAAATATCTTCTGAGAGCAGATGGCCTACAATCTACATGCCTTCAGATTTTCCTCCAATAGCACAAAATTGGATTAGACAACCTCAGCCCTTGCTGAAAAGGAATATTAACAAAGCACAGCATCCACTTTTTCTTGCCTTTGGCAGTGCTAATGAGCACTTCTGCAACTTTTACTCACGTTCTCCACAGGCTGGACTCTAAAGTCCTCGACCTCTCTGCTTAAGGATTTGTCCTTTCTCATTTAAACATTTAAAATCGTTGTCATTCAGGAAGAAATGTGAAGGAAGGGGTCAGTAAGGGCACTAGGAGAACAAATACTTGTTTGCTTTTTTCACGGTAAACTCCCAACACTAACGACCCATCCAAAAACAAACTTAAGAAAAATTTTTCATTGCCCCAAAATCATAATACAGGGTTAAAATTTAAATGTTTTGAAAGTAAGCGTTCACTTTAATTAACTCTTATTTTTTTTCTATATGGTTTTCAATATCTTTGAGCTTTTAAACTGTGCATTTTTAAGCTTTTCCCCTAACGTTCACAATGGGGACTGCCAAAACTTGAGTGAAAGGTAAAATTCTTGCTCAGCTAGGCAACTGTGGTAGGCAGACTTCAAATAAATAAGAGTTTTAAGAAAAATCAGTAAAATGTACCCATTTTGCCTTCAAATCTTGTATATTGTTGTTTAGCTTGGATGTTTCCCATACCAAAACTTTTTTCTTTAAGACATGACCTAAATGGGTCTAGATGCCACTGTTATACACAGAAACTCCACGCAAAAAATATTGAAACATAATTAAAATTATATTTGACCAACAAATCCACGATGTAGACTATAACCTCAAGGAAGCTAAGCCGTACAATTAGCATTATTTTTCACAGTTTTCTCCTCTTAGCATTTAATTCCAGAATGACTTTCCCCACCAAAAATCCTATGCTAGCCCAGTAAAGCTAATGTGATCCCCTCAGTCCTTAGAACAGCCTGAAACCTATTTTTCATGTATAATAATCCAGTTACCAACATCAGAAATCTCGTCCTAAGTCCATTAATTGCCTTTCTATGACAATATGGTGGCAGTGAGCAGCTTTAATCCAATTTGTAAATAACACTGGCAAAAAAAAAAAAATTCATTCATTTTTCCTCGATATTACTGCTCAGCCTGCGTTATTCCCTGCATTTTAGCAGGGCTGAATGAGAAGTGAGAGCTATTAACAGCTGTCTTGTAAGTAGCAATTAGCTAATTAGTGGCCTTTGATGGGTCTGGCTGGTGTCACCACCCGCTCCAGCTCAGGCTGTGGTGACTCAGGTCACCAGGCAGCGCCAGTGAATCACTGGATTTGTAAAACTGGAACTTTTATGATGCAGCTGAGACCTTCCCCTCAGCTTTTTCTGCCCCTCCCGGCGGGTCAGCTCCTCCCTGACAAGGCAGAATCACTCTTCTCAGAAATTATCTCCTGCCCAGTAGGGTTGTACAAGAATCCTCATCACGTCCAGGCTTGTAATTTTTCATCTGTTATTTTTTATCTCACCTTTCCATTTGCCTACAGCTACTGAGATTGTCCTCCTTGCAAGGGTGAGCTGAAAAATAATTGTTGGCTTAAAATTCGAGGCACCTGTAAAAAAAAACCATCAATTTTTCAATCTCAACCAGCACACCTGAAGTGAGCTCAGAGGATGTGCATTTCTTTTACCAAGCCCTACAAAACCATCACTTTGATGTTCCTCCTTGCAACGTTGGTGCTCCTGTGTATGAGGCTTTTTTGGTTGCTGTTTTCAAATTGATGTAAATACACAATACTTCCATTGTTCACTCAGAAAGAGCAATTGCTTTATGTTGGATCTGTAATTTACAGCAGTCAGGTTTCAGGAGTTACACCCCATTTCAGCCCCACTGAGGCTCAGAGCACAGTCCTGTCTCTGTGGTTCTCCAGCCGAGCCAAGAAAGAAATAAAATGTAAGTTTATATGAGCCTTAGTACCAGGAACTTCTTTCAAGGTAAGAAGTTTCCTTCCTGAACTTGTTTCAGAAAGAAACTTCTTTCAAGGGAAGACTGGAACTTTTATTCACTCAGACTGCCAATCTGCAGCTGAAATAGCTGGAGGGCAAGGCCTTAAAGAAATTCCAATCTGCACCAACTAGAGATTTTTAATATTTAAAACAGTTGCTTTCCCACAGGTCATAACACTGTGCACTTGTCATACAATTCAGGAGAGACAAAACAGTCTGGGTATGGAACTGAGACTACTTTTTAATTAATTCAGTGGCCCAACACTCCTAAATTAACTGCATGCTTACAGCAAGGGGCTCAAGAGGGCTACGACATCTGGGACTTTATTAGGATCATGGAGTATCCTGAGTCTGATGATCCTGATGGATCCCTTCTAACTCCAGGTTCTGGCCCTGCACAGGACAGCCCCAACAATCCCACCCTGTGCCTGGGAGTGCTGAGGAAACACCACATGTGACACCTACAGCACAGGGCTGTTACTGTGCTTTTATTTACAAATAAATAAAGCTGGTGCAAATATGACCCAAGCAGCACTCAACATTTTCCTCTCCATTACCCAGATCAGCAGGAACAGACCCATGCAGGTTAATGAAAATAGCCTGGATATAATCAATTTGTAACCACTTCTGAAAAGTTATATTTAACATCTTAATCCACTTATGTGGCCTTTTTTGAAGGAACATAAAGAGAAGTGAATACATACATTCACTTCTCATTTTGAGAAGTGAACATAATTTTTACTTTATAAAACAAGGTGCCAACAAAATTATCATGGAATTATATTGATCTAAAAGTCCTGATTCCATGATAAAATCCAACAAGTTACAAACTTAAGTGTGCTCAGCTATGTAATATCTTCCTTAGTAACTAATGGATTGTCTTCGTGACACACAAATATTTTTGCTTTTCAGATTCAGAAGAGGAGATGGATCAGTCTCAGCTGTCTAAAGATTTGCTAGATTTGCTAGAAGTACAGAGGACGTTATTTTAAAGATTGGCGCAGAGTATTTCCAAAGCAGTCTGCATTAGACCACTATAGTAACTGCAACCCACCAACAAGAGTTCTGAAAGATGCTTCCAAAAAAACAAATGAGACACAATAAAAGTGATGGCCTGCAACCAGGGCTGCACAGAAGTCCTTCATAACTCAGGAACTTGGTGAAAAGAGCAGTGCTGCAAGCTTTTCCAGCATATTGTCCAGTGGGTGAGTAACCAGCAGGAACCACCCTGTCCTGGACCGGCGCTGCCTCCCCGCCTGCCAGCTCAGCCTTCACAGCAGCTCCAAAGTCCACTGCTAAGGTACATAGGCAGGGACTAAAGACTGAGCTTAACTCCTTTTGTTTGCTTGTTTGTGAACCTGGAGTGTTGTCTGGAGGAGAAAAAGAAATGAACAAAAATGAAACAAGACACCATTCTACGTCCGGTTTCTAAGACCATCAGAGCCAACCTTGTGCTGTGCTCTTCTTTAATTATGCAATCATCCTAAACATTCACACAATATTTCTTAGCTTTATTGAAATACAAACTTGGAGGGATAAAAAAGCAGGCTGAGAAATATCAGACATGTTACACAGATACTCAGCGTTGCTACAGCGTGGTGATCACACACTACAGAAGATAATCTTTTAAAATGAACTGACTGCTCACACACTGTGAGTTCGAGGGAGATTGTCTCTTCTTTTCACTTGTTTATTGTCTGGTTGCCACAGCAATACACTGCCTGTTTGTTTTGAGCATGACATTGAGAGCACATTTGTTCAAGGCACTATTTTCTCAGCTTTATACCGTACGTGCACTGATGGTCTGGGGCCAGAGGAGACGCAGGCCCGCGAACGCGCAAAACCCGAAAGGATCCAAAATGAACTTTGGCCAATCCCGGTTTTAGAGCACCAAAATGTCAAGCTACAGCTGTTCTGCCTTAATGAAGACACGTACTGCCCAGCTTAACCCAGTCCTTCTCCCCATCTCCCTCCGAGGGAGGCTGATGACCCCGTGGTCAGTTTATCTCGCACAGAGGTTTCCTGCTTTGTGTCCTCCTTTTCTCACTTCCATCTCCAGCCTCCACACGCTAACCACCTCGCAAAAAAACGTTACACACAATTTTACAACCCCACTTCACAAAAAAACAACGTTTCACACAGTTTTACAACCCCACAACCAGTCTTACTCATTCCCAGAGATGTCACCACCAAGAGTTTATAGGGAGAAAGCAGTAATTTGCTTTTCCCAGTCTCAAAACACGTCCACTAAATTCAAGCACCAAGAATTGAAACATACCAATTTCACTTCCACTGTCTAAGTTTTGACCTTTGCTCAAATCTCTCCAACATGGAAAACTGCTGGCAAAAGCTACAAGCCCAAACTCCTCTCAAACCCTTTCAACAGGGTCCCTCTAAAGAAACTTTAAAATGCTTCTCCAATTTTGAGCAACTCTTTCTGCCAAATTCTACGGTTCTTAGGTTGCTCACATGCTTTGGTTTGAAAAGAAATCGTATCTTTCAACTTTTTTTATTACAAAAATCAAGAAACTGCCCAGTTTCCTCACGATAACCATTTCCACCACTTCTAAAATGCACTCAGACACTTTTTTTTTGCTCTCCATCTCAAAGTGATACAACATTTCTTCACTCTGCAGATGATAAGCCTAAAAACAGATATATGAGTCAAGAGCCACGCCACTGCCCCGGTACTTTTGAAAATCTTTGGTTTCTGATACACCTTTCCTTCCTGGATTTTATTCTGCCTTACCTAATTCATCAAAAAGGGGGAATGAAATGCAGAACTTGCATGGCAGATTCCCATTTCAAAGCAATGCAAGGATAAAGACACAGAGTAACACAAGAGATAAGTGGAAATTCACTGGCATTTTATTCTCTGAACACGTGAAAACACACGTGTTTTCATGGACACAACCTGCAGGGATGTCCTCAGATTTCATGGAGACTTTCTATCTACATGAAACATGTACCACATATATTTCAGGGTGGAACAACAGTACAAATGTAAGAACCACAGCCATCACTTATTTCACTGAGTCTCAAATCCTCAGACATGTCATGGGAAATAATTAAATCCAGCTTTCGTGTAGAATATAGAAACCTCTGAAATGCTACCTCAAAAAAATCTACTGTGATATTCTTCATCCACAGATTTCCTTAACAATTTTTTTTTTTTTCACTTTTAGGTCAGTCTAATGTTGACATTCTCTTCTTTGGACATGAGTAACTATAGGGACGTAAACTTTGATCCTGTCCTGCAGAGGGATTTTTTTTTTTGTAAAGGAAATTTACCAGCCAGAATTACATTTTCATTCTGTAATCCCTTTAGTATTTTAGCAGACTTGTCCATTATTTTAATTCCAGACTGACTACAGCACAGGCAGCTTCAGATTTCAACACCAACAAGTGGGATAGGATACCCACTGCATGCTGACAGAACAGTAGCACATTTTCAAGTCTTCCACAACTTCCCATGGATTTAGCATTAAAACCAGACTTGAGCAAGCCAGAAAATCAGTTCAGCCAATTCTTTTTGCTCTCTTGGACACCATTTATTTGAGGAGAATGGTAATTTAAATGTGTTCATCTATGTAATATCTTCCCTAGTAACTAATGGATTGTCTTTGTGACACACAAATATTTTTGCTTCTCAGATTCAGAGGAGAAATACTAATGGAACATCTTGGTATGCTCTAAAGTGATGGCAACTTTTTTCAGCATTATTCAGAAACCCAACAAGTCTAACAAGAATATAGGCCTAGCACAATTCACAGATTTTTTTTCAAAAAAAAAAAAGCATTTCTTCTCATAATTCTACCAGTTGCAGGTTTTTTTCATTATATTAATCTTATTCTGATTATCTTTTGTAAAGTCACTTTTTTCTATCTAGTCTTTTGTACTTTTACACTCCCACTAAAGCAGGAAAAGCCTCATTTAAATGTGCTTTCTTAAGCAAGAAACAGTGAGACTTTTGATCCTTTAAATGTTTTAAATCTTGTTGATACAGATCTATGTAGTTGATTTAACCATCTGTATGGCCTTTACTACCTTTTCTAAAGGCAAGGCAGAGTAAATCAAACTAATCAAACAAGAATCAATCACCCTTTTATATCTGTGTATAGGAAATC
>VZTT01075750.1:62689-81278 GCA_013400855.1 Buphagus erythrorhynchus
TAAATTTAAAATCTAAAAATCATTTAAAAGAAAGAACTTGGTTTGAAAAGGGAGAAAGGCCCAGGGTGGTTGTCTCACCAGCTCTAGGGATACTGGGATTAACTAGCTCAGCTTTATCAAGCACTACAACACTCTCAGAAAAGAGACATCTCCTCCTACCCCGCTACTTTCATAGGAAAAAGAAACCACAAGCAAACCCACAACAGAACATTAAGTTGTCAACAGAATTTATTGTTAAAGCAAAACACCTTTAATAATTGCCATTAAAAATTTACAAGGCATTAACAGAAGCTGTCTTTAAGGTCTATTATTCTATCATTCTAATATTCTGTTAGTCTAATATTCTATTATTCTGCAAGAAGTGGAAAAGATAAAATTGAGTGTATATTTATGAAAATATATCATTATACACATATGATATATACGTGAATCATTCAAATATCATGACTGTCATCTCTGAACACACACATTGTCAGAACACTGCCTGGCACACTTCACCTCCTGGCCCTTGCCAGGGGAATTAACACCATCTCAAACACGTTTGCATGCTCTAAGAGCTCTTTTAGTACCCAGCAAAAAGAACCAGCAAAAAGTTCGGGGATCTTTCCCACAATGAAGAAATTGTTCAGAAAAATATGTGGAACAAAAAGCTCATGCTTTTGTAACATGAAGAAAGGAGCACAGCAGATGTGAAATGGCTTAGTGGATGTTTCTGTTTAGACAGACCTGGAAAATGGAGTCTCCTAACAAATAAAAGATAGCAGGCAATTCCTATAGGCTTAACAATTCTCCACGACGACTCTTGATTTGTTATTATTACCACAAAGCTCTTTAAACAACTTGGACTCTGAATAATATACACAGAAGTATGAGAGATTATGGACAAAGGTACTAATTCCAGAGAAGTGGCACCCTCAGGAAGCTTGCCACCCTGAGCTGACGTGGTGGGGGTTAGGCAGAACACACGTGTAACTCTAATTTTGGCATCCTGCTGATTATGTGTACTGCTCCTGCTAGCCTGCCTCCCCACAATAGTGGTCGGCATTAAAGAGCATTGTTCAGGAAGGGGAGCACAGGCATCTGCAGATGGCATAAACATGCTGCAGTGACTAAACAATGTTTGATGAGCACATGCAGGGCTGGCAGAGCCCCAGGGACTGCAAGCCCTGCCTGACAAACTTGAGATAAACCACACAGCTGGGCCACGAGGGGCAAAGGCATCAGCTCTCCACTCCCAGGCTCAAAAACAGTTGGTAATAAAGGTGTGTGAACAGATGTCACACTCTCAGGTATTTGGTATTATAAAATATTACATTAGGTATTTTATTTTAGGTATTAGCGTGTCCCACAGAACTTAAACCCAAAATTAGTTAAATATCTGGCATGTTTCATCTTGTGTTTGGGTTCTCCAGTGGGGGAGTGCCCAGTTTTTACTAGACCCTGATCCAAAAGAATACTTACTCTTATTCTCTCCACATTTTATCTGCCCCGATTATTTCCCACAAATCAAGATCCTTAGTGATAGTGGATAAGGTCAGTCTTAACCTGTAGTAAATGAAGTTTACATCTTGGCATTCAACAAAGAAAACAGTTGTTCTAGAAAAACTGATTTAAAAAAGTTCTTGAGGACCACATTCAAAAAAGGAAAAATTAAAGGACTGGCACCTGAACGTTCTCTACCAGGGAGAAGAATGTCCTTTTTGCAGTCATGGTGTTTTTACCCCCAGATTACATCACTGAAATAAGAACTGTTAAACTATAATTATGTCAGGTAACGAATACAGGTAACAGCCCCCCTTCCACTGGTAAGCACAGCACTTTTGTTANTAAATTTTTATAGCATAGTATAATAGTGTAGCATAATAGTCACCCAAGGAAAACATGGGGGTTTGCCCCTCATCACAGCTAACAAAACCTTCAGGTGGTCTCAGAAACCTAACAGTTTTCTTGCATACAAATCAGTGCATATACAACCAAAACAAATAGTATATATATTAAGGCAATTCTTATCTGAATTCCTCAGTTTTGACCCATGTCCTAGGCAATGTCTCATTATTTCTTAATGCGATGAAAACTACATTGGTCAACATATTTCAGTATACCAAGTCAGTAACACTGGCAAAACCAAAACTGCAGTGGTGAATGGCTGGTTTAGAAAATCACAGCAGGTCACAGGACTACAGTTTTAACTCCTTTGTGAGCCCAGGGAAGTAAAAGATGACAGTAAATTTTTCTGTTTTCAACTATTAGCAGAAAAAAAAAAAACCTCACCAAAATTGCAAATAATCAGTACTTAAATAAAAGGCTAGACAAGCTCACATTTTTTTGTGAACTATACACTGTCCCCACATCACCTCAGGCTTAGATCTCTCACCTAAAAGTTGCTAGTCAGTAGCTCAAGTTAATCTCTAAAAGCTACATTAGATAAAACCTTTTTTTTTATTTTTCCTGAGAGTGATTCAGCTGAGAGGAGAAGAATACAGACTCAGGATAGACTGAAAGAGTAGAGTCAGGTTTATTCCAACTAAATAGCAAAATTCATCCCTGGTGGTGTTCCTGGGATGGATTAGCTATATAGAACAACAAATTATCATTCCAGCTGGAATTGAACAGGCATGAAACACAACTGCAAGGCAACAAGTTCAGTGTGAATTAATGGAAATAAATCTCCCATTGTTTTGCAAGATGTACAGCCATCAATTACTAAGAATTATCAATAACTAGTATAAGAGAAACCTGACTGCTTCCAAATTCCAGTTTTTGGCACCTCTGCAGCCTCTAAGAGTATTGGCAATGTTCTGTTACAAATCTGTGTTAAGTTAATAACCTACACGTATTATTCACACACTGAAAAGACAAGGTGTTTTTATGAACAGAACAAAAAACTGCACCTCAAACTGTTAAAAAACCCCAAAGCTTGTCTGAGAAAAACACATACAGGAAGATTAGGATTTGGGTTCCAAAAATAAGAAAAAAAAACAGTTACACTTTGTACCCAACAAAAGCAGCTGACATCTAATTTTAAATGAAATGTCAGGCATTATTTGCAGAGGTATCTGAGAGAACAAGAAGAAAAGAGAATGAAACAAATAATCTTCTATGGAAGAGCTTTTTCTTGGAATGATACTACCCAGAAACCCACTCTTGAAATTGTGTGCTGTACCTGCCTTTCTGGGAATCATATTTTTGCAAGAGAACCACATTCAAGATTTGGATGAAGAAAACCTACCAAAGAATTTTCCAGTGAGACTAAAATATTCAGAGCAATTCTAATTTAATATTTTGCTCACCAATTCCAAATACATGTGCAATTTGGCTTCAAATTTCAGAACTCAAAGACCCTTAGGCTTTGTCCTTGTGAAAAAAACAACACTCATTCCACATAGTGACATGTAACTGGCAGTAATTAGCATTCTGTTAAACCCTATAGACACCTCTCAGGGTTTTTAGGGAACCAGCAAACTTATGGTAGTGCTGTTCCACCAGAAAAAAGAATTCACAGAATGACTAGGTTGGAAGAGACCTTCAGGAGCTGATCTTGCTCTGCTCACTGGACACAGAAATTAGGGACTTGTCTTCACTGTTCAAAGAAAATTTTGTTTTTATGTGTGGACTACTACAGACTGACTTCATGGTCAGTCTTTGGAAAATCAAAGATATGTGTATTTTAAATCACTGCAGCTTAAGGAAGGAAATCAACAGGAAGTTAACACCTTCCTCACTGCACATTCTGCAGCTCCCTTATTTCTCCATCCCATCACCCTGCAATATTCCCGTATTTAAAAATACAGGACATTTTGAATTTTCCCTTTTCTTACGTTTCAAGACATTTTCTCTAACTGCAGCAGAAGTAGTAGAGGTGTTGAAGTTGCTCTGAGGGTTTAAACATATCCATTCAATATTTTATTCTGGTAAAGGTGCTATTTTAGTGAACCTAAAAGAGTTAACATGAGCTTGAGAGCTCTCCTGTGCCTTTGCAGGTAGAAAGATGAATGCTTCCTCTGGAGCTGTGAGAAAAGTTTCTGAACAGAAACCACTGGTGAGATTCTCGTTGGTTTTCAGGCTCTGGCTGCTGTTCATCCTCACAGAAAATACAGTACTGGGGTCTTGCAGTGAAGTTTTGGAGCCCACACATAGTAATCTCTTTTCCAGAGCTCCTACTGTCCGCTGTAATTTGTGTTTGGGAAGCTAAAGCTTGTCAATAGGCCATGATTTAAAGATTGCTTCCACCTAAAAGGAAAGCATTTGTACTCTGTTCTGCAAATGAAAGCAAGCCTTGATGTCCACACAGGGATTTGAAATGCACAGCAGGTATTCCAAAAAGGGAAAATCTGAAAGAATCGAGAGGAAAGGAGGAGAGAAAACACAGTAACACCAAGAGGGAGAAAGAATAACTGACAATTTTTCTTGCACAAATCCAAATCTGTTATTTTATGAACACATTAAATATACCTGAAATATATTTAGACTCTCATTGTACTCAAGAAATAAGATTATGCCCTTTACAGTGTAATTTACAGTAGGCCTTAAAGTAATTAAACTACTATTTTTGTCCAGCTAGATAGGTCCAGAGAAATACACAGATCCTAACTGGCTGAGAAAAAATGAAGAGAAATTATTCATCACAGTGTTTGATTCTTACTTTTTCAACAATATCCATTTTAAAGGCATAAATTACCAGTGTTTTAAATTAACTTCTCCAAACTACTGCTTATCAGAACCCAAATACATAGTCTAATAGCTAAGCAAGGAAAATAGCAAAGCTTAATTGCTTAATTCACCAGAACTTCTGTCACACCTTGTACACCTACTAATATGGTAGGGAATCACTCTTTCAGAAATGTTTTTTCTTACCTCACGGCTACAGAAGTGATGCACTGCATTTCCAGTGTGCTTGAAATATCTGAAGGTGCACCCAAGGTGAGATGGGGAAAAAATCATGTGGCACTCAGAATTCTGAGATTACCTACAAGATAACACTTAATGTTTCTATTACACGGGGCACATTAGAAGCGAGCTATTTCTAAAATGGGCTTCCAAGAAACCCATTCAGGTGTCCACTCTCAGCTCCTAAAGTACATAGGCATTAAGTGATATAAGTGATATGAGAGTCATTACTTTCACACTGACCCTAAGGATTAATCATTTCATCTTCCTCTCTCCTCAGCTGGTGGAATTGCCTGGGAAACAACCTGAACTCTCAGTGACCTTTGCTAACCAAACAACACATCCTCAGTGGTTTGGAGCAAAGTAACTATTCAGACCTTGAACCGAGACAGTTTGGACAGCACAAAGTGCTCCACCAATTGCATTTCTCTCATTTAGTATGCTGTGAAAAGTTTTGGTTAGCACAAGCTCCTCCAGCTTTTTTTTCCAACTTCTAGTAGACTTGTAATGAACTCACAGGCCCAACAAGGGAAAAGCAGCCACAGGAAATGGAGGAGACAAATAACAGCATCTTTTCCATCATCCTAATTAGCAACACTGCTGCATCTAAGTTGGAATTTGTTAGGCTCTGACCCTCCCTGTTTAGAGACTTAAGCAAAAGGCAAGGAAAAAAAAAAAACCCAGAGCCTGTCACATTACTGTAAAAAAAGAGACTGCTAGCACTCAAATAATTGTTTATCAAAGGCTATTTAGTCTATTTAATTGCCAGTCCCCCCCCAAAAAAGAAAAACAAAAAAAGAAAAAGGAAAGAAAGAAAGAAAGAAAAGAGCTTGCCGGATTTCCATTATTTATTACATGTGGAGTGACTCGCTGAAGCACTTGGAAAGATTTACTTCCCCGTGGTCACCTACTTAGATCAAGCACTAAATCACTGCCTCTGTGGCTGGTGTTTGTTTAGGTGGCAGCAGTTGAGCTGGACCAGCCTCCCTGGCCCCTCGCCGGGGTCTCCGTGTGTGTGGCCCATCCGCGACTGCAGCTGGATCCGCACACAATTCCCACTGTGCTCCACAGACATTGTTATTCCAGGGTCTCCTTCCCCAACACCCCAGGCACCCCAGACGTGGCTCCTGAAGGCAGGGCCACCTGTCCTGAGGGAGCCGAATCACAAACACGCTGGGATTTTCACCGGAGTTGCCGGAATTCTCATAAAAACGTCAGGATTTTCACCAAACCCATTGGGATTTTCACCGAACGCGTCACAACCTCTTAGGCTGAAGGCACAGCCAGAACCAGTATTTATAAAGCTCAGACATCACTATCTCCCCCAACCAACGTTTCAAGATAAATAAGTACTAAAACCCTTATGAACGTGCCTTGAATTAGATTATTTTACTGAATTCTGTCACTTCTAAGCATTACAGGCGACCAGGGCACTACAAAACAAACGTGTTAGACTGTGCTCTGTCTAAATCAGATAGGAATCCTTCATGACTTGGGGAAGTTTTCCATCCATTCAAAACCCAAACCACCAGCAGTCATCCATTACATAAACACATCACTATTATATACTGATGATTATAAACACTTCTTAAATTGTGTGAAGATACAGGCTTGTTTTCATGCCAGCAAAGGAAAGTCCTTTTAAACACCTAGACAACAGTTCATGGAAGGAACCTGTTTGTTCATTAACTGAACAACAGCAGGTGAATCAAACACCTTGTTAAGCCACCAAATGTACTACACTAGCAATGCAGATAATTACAATGCATTTTTCATTCCAGCCCCTTTCAAATCAAGGGGCACAATGGGGCTGCCACCACTTCCTCCAGAAAACACCTGGACAGTAAAACAAACTTCCATATCAGAAAGCACCTCCCAATAACATGCCCACGTTTTCCTTTGCTTAACATCACCCCACTATTTTTATTTGCACTCCTACAGACCACCCAACAGAGTTTTGGCACATAATTAGACTTTATGGAAGCAGAGCTTTAGCAAGATGCTGCAAAGGAGGTAAAACTTATTTTGAATACCACGGTTTGGTACAGCCATGCAAACAATAAATCAGTATCTAGCTCAGAGATTTGCCACTCATCACACATGGAATGGAGAACTGTGACAGAGCTCAGCTCTGGAAATTACTGGGCACAGGTGACTGCTGGTGATCAGCATCATGTTCTAGGCAGGTCCCGTTAAAAATAATTAAAATAACTGAATGTGTCTATATAAGCATGCATGTATTTCTAAAAAATAAGGCAAGGCATATATTACTGATTTTCCAAGACTACAAAATTTACTCTCAGGCATCCATGTACCAATTTCATGAAAAGATTTTGCAATAATTTTTACTTACATGAATTGATAAGCATTTTATAGCTCAAAGTGTAACAATGCGTTTCAGAAGCTCTTGCATTTTTTTACTAAACACTGTTCATAACACTGTTCATTATTAAACTGATAAGAGATAAACACTGATCTAGGTTGTGTTTAAGCTGCAGAGTAGTTTCTGTAGGCTTCCTCTGCACTAAATTTACATTTAACTGAATACCTCTTGATGTACAGAGCCCAAGAAGATTGATTTCCTAATGTGATGCTGAAAGACAGAGATCACAAATGCTTCCACAGAGAGTTTGCAAAACGTTTGGAACATCTTCTATTACACTCCTGAAAGCAATTTCTAATACCTAATTCTATTATTTAATTCTACATAATTGATCTGGCAATTTTATTTGTAGGCATTAGTTTAGTACAGAAGGAGAAAACAAAAAAGGTGCGTTTTCACCCAAGAAATCCTATCTCATCTAAAAACATTCTTTCAACACCCAAAGTTTAATACATACATAGGAATCAAGGTTCTTTGTATTTTCAGTTTGTTTGGCCAGATCATTATTTCCCCAAACTGACATAAAGTTGTTTTCATACAAATTAAATTTCTCATAAGCCTTAATTGATGAAACATGTATTAGGTGACCCGACAAACACGAGGATGTTTTCACTTAATAAAAATACAGCATGTATTTAATCTGGCCTGTACTTAGAACATGTGTGACACAGAGCAGAAACAACAACAACAACAAAAAAAGGATTCTTAACCTTACTGCTCTCAAATTTTTGAGTAGAGTTTGGTCCTAAACTTGCAACATCTTTGTGAACAATCAAAAAGCTCACAACGTTTAGGGCCAATATAGCCTCAGGTAAATTCACAGAAATACTTATAATGCAGACTGGTAGACTTACATGCCCTAACTTTTGGCTCCTCAAGAGCCAAACTGGGCTGAAATTTCTTATACTTCACAAGGAAAAAGGCATGTAAAAGAATTATTAAAAAAAATAAAAAGTACAAACTGGGAGATTCACCTTAAGTTAGCTTTTTCCTCAGAAAAGTTTTAACACAGCAAAGTACAACCTGAAATATCCAGAAGTATCTATAGATAGAGATTACACTGGTTTCTTTCCTGTTTAAATAGTGTCCTTCCCTCTGCAGCCAAGCAAGCAGCATGGAACCACCTTTCCATTTGCAATTTAATGCAACAATTTCAGCCTTAACTTACAAAATATCTAAAGTAGCAGAAAAGCTAATTTTAAAACTACGTTCTAGCATTTGAAAATACTCTTGCCTGAATTTTATTTTTTTCTAATTTAGGTGAGTAGTACAGAGAGAGGATGAAGAAACAAGGAAAAACAGAAGTGCACAGGAGGATGCAATCTGAAAAGGGCAGCATCCATCCCAAACCAGCAACTTTATTTCTAAGTTTGGCCCATGCAAGAGCTCACAACCCTCATTCAATCTGGAATGAGTATCACAAGTCTGTCTCATTTTAAAGACCATAATAAAATACAAAAATGTATTTAATTCTCATAGTTTAACAGATAAATTTAAACATTTATCTACTTACAGAGCCATCTTTTAAGTTCCTTTCGTAGGAGAAGTGGCAGGCCTTACTCTGCTCATCTCTTGAAATCACAAAGTTGTATTTGCCAGCTGACTCTTCTCCAGCTATCAGTGCTTTCCTCAGCTCTTCCACGTATTTTTCTCTGTCCATTTCTATGTCAGCAGCCTCCCTAGAAATGTCTGCTTCAGACACTACCAAAAAGAGACATGTAAGGAATAAATATTCATACGTGTGTGAACAAGTATATGCATATACATTACATNTATTTATATGTATATACACACACTGACTACATGATCTTTAGAGTCCCTTCCAACCCAAGGCATTCTATAATTCTGTGATTCTATGGAATATTAGATTATTCTTCCCTTGAACACACATTGGTGTGTCATTTCCACCTGTGCAAATGTAGCAGGAATACTGTGTTTTTCAGAAGTTCTGTCCCCTTTTTTTCCTGTCTGAAAATGGGTTATTTCCTTGTTGCCACTCATCCACAATTCTAGCTGCCTAAAGCCACCCAAAATAGTACAGAGAGAAATGTGGAACCCATTGCAGCATGAGGCAAAGAGGGGTAGAAAAAGGAAGTTTGAAATACTTGCAATGGGAGTGTTTGTCTGGAACAGTGATTTCAATACTGAGAAGATTAACTTTTAATAATAAGAAGAAAGTAATAAAAAGAAAGACACTGAAATACTGCAGTATAGCCCTGTGGGATTTTAGGCTTTTTTTCTGTATATGCTGCATGTTCCTTTATGATCTAAAACCAGCAGAACTGATCAATCATTAGGGAAATTTGATATGCATAAATCCTCATAGATGTATGATATACCAAGATAAAACACTGGATTACATTGCACATTTGTGTGCTTCTCCTCCCCTCCAACATTCACTGTTTTCCCTCTTTCCTTAAACAGAACTCCTAACACATTTCATCATCACATTAAACACACAAAACCCATAAAAGACAACTCCATCAGCAACTCTCACTCTCTTCCTGGTAGGCCTTGCCAAGGAAAATAATCCACAGCATGAGAAACCCAAAAGGGATTTCCCTTAGCAAGAATATTCTGACCGTTGCTTTCTCTCCCTCCAGGTTTTGAATTTAAAATGGAAGCAGTCTCAGAAATGATGTAATAACTTTAAAAAGTGACCAAAACTGATGTTTTGTTGAATGAAAACACAGATCAGTGCAGTAGGAAAGCCTAATGCACAAGAACATCAACCCCCAGTGAAATTATTCAAAGAACTAGAAATACAGTAAGAATTTCTTAGAAAGGGATCAGATTCTTCCAGAACAGAAAAAAAAACCTCTCCTTTGGATGAAACCCACTGTCATGGGTTTCTTTCTTTCCTTTTTAACAGAGTGAGGTCATCCTGCTTTCACTGCCCCTCTGTTTTGGGAGATCATTATCCCCCCCATTCTACCAGATGCAGAAACTCCACAAAATGAGAACTGTGTCTGCCTATTTTTTTTTCTATACACTCCCAGCTACAGTGGCACAGCCTTCACTTGGAAAAATAAGAATCATCTTTTTGTGAATTCTAAACTGGGGATTTTGAAGTCGCCTAAGAATGAGGAGATCCTTCAAACAGAAAAAACAGTATTGGTCAGTGTTAACACCCTTTATGTTATTTTCAAAATAACTTGACTTTGCCATTGTCAAGCCAAGAAAGAAAAACTTTTCACTACTGGGAATCAGGATTGGAACACATGTATTTGCTTTGTGCAGGGACCCCTCATCGATGCAGTGTTTGGAATATTAGAAGGAATATGGAAGAGCAGATTTAATTTATGTGTTGATTTTAATTTACATTTGTCTAATCTCAGACCTATATGAAAGCTTGTTTTATGTAGGAACTGAGGAGAAACAACATCTACAGGGCAGGGAGAAGGAAGGAAGGAAGGAAGGAACTACATGGATACCTATAATTCAGATAAAGGGTCCAGAAAATGGTTTTACCTACTATTTGCTGAAATTACATAATTCTCTCCTCCCTTTGAAATATTTTTGCTACTGAGAGAAGGGCTTTTGATCAAGTATTTGACATTTCTCAAGGAACACACAGATCTAACCTTTTTTCACTAGGCATGAATGAGAGATGCATGCACATAGGCAAAGACCCATCCTCTTACTGAGGTTTCAGAGAGAGGAAAAAAAATCCCACAGGTTAAGTTTTTCCTACTGATAATTTATTGTCCCTTTTCCTTCCCAAAAATTCACTTCAGTACGAAATACAGCTACCTTTGGCTATTAAAATTTCATGAAAACATTTAAAAAACATCTGCAATTAAAAGGCTTCATGGACTCCAATTTGCAAATGGAACTTGCGTGCACATTTGTTCAAGAATCTGGAGAAGACACAGAAGTGTTACTTCAGCATCCCTCCAAGAAATTATACATTTTTGAGAAAGAACAAAACACTGCATATCCATGTGCTGAATGAGTTAGTTTTAGCTTTGACACACAATCTCTCCAGATTTCAGTGTTCTCTGGCCACATCCCAGAAGATCATGAACCCCACCTCCTCTATCACTGGGGACAAAACACCCATGAAATTTTCACACAGGTTGTGGCTCACAGTTTAGAAAGTGTTTAGAAAGGAGGAATTAATGGCAGTAATAATTTAAATTAATGTATTTTTCTTTTTATTACCTTTCCCAGTCCAGGCACACTGACAATCACTAAGAAGTAAACTGAAGCCAGTGCCTAAATCCTTTTCCCATGACACCTGCAGAAAATAGACTGCTTCTGGATCAGAAACTGGATGAATTCTGTTCAAAGTCTTCTCCATCTTCTCAATACCTGTTTAAAAATCAAGATAATCTTGTTATAACCACTGGGGTGCTTAACCCCTTTACATAACTAGCTTGGGGGTTGCATGTGTGGGGAATATACAAATACAAGCATGCTTGTAATTTTATTCTACTTTCCTCCCCAAACGCAGTTTGTCAGCGAATTGGTGACACTTGCAAATAGGAAACTGGATTATAATAAGTCAGGTTTCAGTGCCAACAATTAAACATATTTGAATAGTCTCAAATTAAGAAGCTGTCAGGAAGCTGGGGGATAAGAAATTACTACACACAAGCTCTTACCCATGGCTCTGTTTTTAACTCACTGCTATCACCCAAAGTACAGAAAACTTAACATAATTCAAAATAATCAATATTCATCTGGAAGACTGCCACATGAAAACTGCTACTAAGCTTCAGAGCAAAGCAGAGGGTGTAGCAAATGCCAGCAACCCAAAGGAAATATTTTAAGCACTGGCTTCTCCAGAGAACAAAATATATGATGTTACAGTGAATATTTTTGCCCTATGGCAAAGCAACTTGGCAACCTGTGCTTGACCTGAGACCTTCTCAAGAATCCCACGTAGTTACACACAACCTAAGTGAAGTGACTGAGAAAAGGCTAAGTGCTCACTCACAGACTAAAAATAGCATGTAAAAGGAGGAAAAGCCCAGATGAGGCATTTAAACTACATGCACTGAGTACAATGGTGCTTGGGCAGGGATTAAATGCTCTATCCAGGTTTCCATCTAAAGTGCAGCAGTAAATAATCACGACCAGGATCAGTTCAAGCCCTGAGGGGACTCTATTCTCCAAGCAGGAGTAGAAGGAAGCTCTTTCTTTCCTCCTGGACATTAAGAGACAAATCTAGATACGGATTTAACTACCTTGGCTTCCCCCAAAATTGGCATTTTCAGGTTAGGAGGAGCAGCTTTAAAGTGCAGTTGACTGAAGTGCTTCTGACCCTTGCTCAACTCTGCACCCAACAACATTTCAAAATGCCTCTTCCTTGCCCAGATAAGTGCATACCCTTCAAAAGCAGAAAGTATATAGCAAGCAATAGCATTCAAAACCAAGGAGTTTTATAGTTCCATCACTAACCAGCTGGCCGTTTCAGAAAATCTACAATCTGTGCACCTGTAAACAAGAACAAAAAAATTAAATATTTGGGGGTGGGCAGCTGGAACAATGCCTTTGCAATTAGTGACTCCAGAAATAAAGGCATTTTAAAGGTTTGTAGGGCACTAACTGCCTGCCATGGGTCAGTAATGAGCACAGGGCAGGAAACACAAGCATGCTCAAACACTCATGCATGCACTCTCCTTTGCCTGCCAGATTCCCTTTTGCTTCTTGTTAATCATAGAAAAATACAGTCTCTCGTGAAATATTTTCATAGAAGTCCTCCTCTGAAAGACGATGTTCTAAATAAATATTTCAATTAAAGACTGTAAAGCAGTAGCAGACAACCCTGACAGACAGCACACAGGGTACTTATGCATATATGTTGAGCTCAACAGGAAGGTTTTGCTTGTTTTATGTGATTTTTATCACAAAGTAGAGCAGCATTCAGTGAAAACCACCTGCACTAGAGGCTTTCTTATCAACCCAGACTGTTTATAACAAAAAAACAAAGCAAGAGAATTAGATTTTCTATTCATATAACAATGATAAAGTGAACGAAGTGTCAGTCAGCCCTCAGTGAGAAAAACTGGGGTCAAGAGTAGCAGAGGAAAGAAGTTTGTTTATTTATTTAAAGATGCACTAACAAGGTCTCTGAGGCCTGAGACTAAATTCATTTGATACAGTGATACTGGTTTCTCATGCACACATCAGTATTTCATTCCAGTGACGCAGCACAGCTAAAAATCAAAATTCTGTTTTACACAACACTCCTGGTACCCCTGTGGTAAAAACAACCTCAGCAGAATGAGGAGACACAACCAAGAAGAACACCCTGAACTTCCAAACAAATGCAACATACAGTTTTCCTGCTTTTCCACATTTTATTGTGCGTCACTGAAAAAAAGCATTTTCCAAGAAAGCATAAAATGAAGATGCTGTCTCCCCCAGCTTTCATTTCCTCCACAGTGCTTAGTGGCCTTCTGAAATGAGTAAATTACTTATTACTCCATGTTCAGGAGCTGCCTCGTTAAGCAGAGATCAGCCAGACTCCATCCCCAAGCACTCAGCTGCTCCAACCCATCAGCAAAAGCTCAAGGACTCCTGGCTGTATACAATGCCTATTATATATTCCTCTTTAAGAGGAGGAAAAAACCTCCTTCATGAAAATTAGTCTGATCTACAGCACATAAAAACATCACTGAAAACAGTATAATTGTACCTTACCGCTCTTTTGAAAACAACAACAATTACAACAACAAGCTGAAAATCCAAATCCCTTTTCCCCTTATCCCTTTAGTGTCGTGAGAACACAACTCTGTCGCAGAGTTTAAAGCAGTGTTCAGTAAATGGATGAACCACACACAGTTCAAGCATGAATACAGCATAAAATATCAAAGGAGTTTCCTACTTATTTAACAACTAGCAGTTACCACTGAAGAAATTAAAAATACAGGCAATAAATGAGGGCATATTCCTTATTCACTCACTACAAGGCGACTGCATGCATTTCATTCACTCTAAAGGCAAATCTTAGTAACAGATGTACAGCACTGTATTTGCAAAATAAGATGTATTGCTCTGTATTTCAAGAGGTGAGGTAACACAATCTCCTCATAACTAACCTGCCCCAATGCACCCACCTGCTCACTAAATTCATCACTCCATCAGCTTCCAATGTGTCAAGGCTTATGTGACCCTTCACAGATCAAACACTTCCGCCAGGTAAAAATTTCATTACGAAAGAAAGACACCAATATAAAGGAGAGGTGAAACCTTGAGAGTTATTTTCACTTTCACATCTTTGGGGCAAAAAGGTAAGAACTGTGTTAATGCTCAGAAAGGTTAAAACAGGCCCCTGAATTTTTGGAGTGTCGCTATTTAACAGTCCAGCTGTTGGCAAATCTTGTTAAAACAAAGAAAAAAATAGAACGACTGCGCAAAAAACAGGCTGTACTTTTATTGGTACCCAAATTACTGGAACCATCCTCTCATTATGGCAGCCTAAAGAGCCCCTCTGAGCCCATCAGACCAGAGGAGCACCCTCAAGTGCCTTTCAGCATCCAGCCCCGTGGGCTCTTCCCATTCACCACCTCCACAAAACGAAAGCAGCCGGCTCTTTCTTCCTTTCCCCTTAGAGCAAAGCTGCAGAGAAAGCTTTGGGATTTTGGGGCCACAGAAAGGCAGAGCTTCTTCCCTGGGGGGCACAGGGGGGTCACACACACACACACCCCATCCCCTCTCCAGCCTGCAGGTGGGGACAGAGGGGTCCCACCCCAAATGTGTAAATCAGAGACTTTATTGAGGCCTTGGAACAGTCGGGGATTGAGCTGTTCATCTTTAGCACTTTGTCCCCCTGGTCTTTGGCTCCTGTGATCACCATTAGGCAATGTTTCCCTCTGAGGAGGAATCAGCTGTTGGCTGGTGCCTCTGCCCTCGGAACAAACAGAGCACACAGGGCCCTCTGAATGAACAAGACACTCTTAAAATGCACCCACAAAGAATTTTATATGTTGTTTTGGACAGCACCAGGCATAGACCAAAAGCCAAATCTTTCAGGCTGCTCCAACACAGCATCATTGATAATATTCTGAACTTCAGCACTTCATTTTTTTTTTTTCCTCCATGCAGACTAATGGCTTTTTTTTTTTTTTTCCCCAAATTGGTTAGGCTGCAGGTGTTCCAAACCTCGGCAGCTATGCTTGGAAGGCTACTTACAGACCAGAAAGAGCTACTATGTCTTTGAAATGGAGCAATTAACCTAAGTGCTTTCTTGCTGAGGAAAAATGGGAGCTATCCACGGGGAGCTCAGAATACAAGACCACACACTGCTGTTAAAGTCTACAGTTTGGTTCCTTCTGACACTGCCCAAACTACAGATCACAACCTAATAATCAGAAGAAAGTTAATAGTAAATTCATAATCAGAGAAGAGGTACTATTCAGGAGATGCTACATGTACTCATAAGTGGGTAATTGGAGATTTAAACCAGTCAAGAAAAGCTCAAGATTGCTTTTAAAGATTAAAACTAACTATTACCACATTTTCTAACAGAAGGAAATAAGAAAATGTCTATATTTATGCATATTTCCAGTGATATATTTCATACAAATTGATATTCTCCCGTGTTAATTTAAAATTCCATTAACTCCAATACTTCAGGAGCAAGAACATTAAAATACCTGACAAAAACCTCAACTCTCACTCCATTAATCTTAGAACTACTACTGATCCAATAGGGACTTCCTCTTTTTTCATTTTTATTTGGAAGAACATGACTGGGCCAACGAACATGAAGACAAATAACCCAGCATCTTTCCTGTCCCATCTCACAATAATCCTCCCACTCCTCTGGCCACAATACTTGTTTGACACTGAAGAATGATTCAATAATAACCTTCATGTGGGACTTACAGATAAATCTGAAAGTCAAAGAAGAGAAAAAAAATCAGAAAGAGCTCTGTTTCCTAATGCCATTTAGGGGGCTAAAACATTTTTGTATTACATGCATTCTAAATAATGGATTTGTTTAATCTTTTGTTTAACTTTGCTCTGTATTAAAAGCATACGGGTTACAATTTTGCAACTTCGCCTTGGAGATAAAAGAAACAAAAATGAGCACTTGGATACGAAGAAGAGACTGAACGATTTTCTAGCTTTGTGCAGAGGGGTAAAGTGGGCCATTTAAGAAATTCAGTGTTCCATGGCAACATTTGATCAGGAGATCATGGGCCCAACTGCAGAGTCGAGGCTCACATGGCTCACATTTGCACTGCTGCCTTCCCACTGCTTCGTGGCAGCCACAGAACGATTGGAAACATGCACATGATTTTTGTGCAATTGTGCGTCTCCCCCTCCATAAAAAAAAAATAAAAAGAAAAAGAAACCCCAAACCAAAAAAACCAAAAACAAATTAGTTCTGAGCTTGTCAGGCTCCACGGGACAATAGGACATGGAAGATTTGCCACAGAAGATCTGGAATCCACGATAAGGAACAACCCTTGTCAGGCTTATTTACTGCAGTCACCAGCTGAAAAATGAGGAGAAACAGAAGGAAGCAGACAGTCAACAACCTTTATAGTAGGAATCTTACTAACAAGCCTTGATCTTAATTGTAGCCTGGAGGCAAAGCCCACCCTGGTGTCTTTCATCCCCTTGAAGTCTCAGACCTAACCCACTACCCACTGTAGAGGCATCCAGCCTTGCCAAGCTCGCTCACAACCAGCTACATTAAGCTATAATAAGGTTAAAAAAAAAAAAAAAGGCCTTCAGTGTATTAAAATAAACACCAAAGTGGGCAATTATACTAGTATATACTAGCAAGTAAGGGAGTATGCAGACAGATTTATAAAAGGGGCAGATCCTTCTTTCTCACCCTTTCTTTAACAATTCTTCCCAAAACAGTCATGCTGTCAAATCCTCACTTTCCAAGATGCACAGATCTGCCAGGTTACACTAACTGAACAAACCCGCAAAAAAATAAAGTAAGAATAAAGGTAAGTCATGCAACTGCCATGTTTCCTGATGGAAAAGTGAATTTTGGTAGTGAAGTTACTAAAAAGTGCGTGGGGAAGGGAGCAAAGATGAAAGGCAACAACCAGCCCATCCTCCAGAGGACAGATCTGGGATGAAAAGTCAGCAAGGCGTGTCTCAGAGACCCAGACTCCCCTTCCCTGCTACTTCTGGAAGATGCAAGTCCCAACAAACACTTTTATAACTCTTAACTTGGCAGCAGGACACCCTGGCTTCCCAAGGTCCTACCAAAGCCACTGGTGGCACAGTGCCTTCGCTTGAAAAACCACAGGAAATTTATTAAGAAAAATAATTCACTTCCTCCTCAGGAAAGAATTTTGAAGAAAAAAATGACACGTGTTCTAAATATATATCGTTTTCCACATAATTTCCCTGAAAAGACAGCACTAAAATCGCTGCATGTTGTGAAGATAAAAAACAGAAAAAGGAAGTTTGTGCCAGACACAACCTTTGAGCCCGGTGCATACAGTCAGTAGGAACAAAGATTTGGGAATTCCAAGTCTCTTAGTCATATTTTTAAAAGCATCTCTGCAGTTTTCAGTACCTTAGTATCATCCATTTGAGGACAGTAAAGTTGATGAAATTTTTGGGGGGGAGGAAAAAAAAAAAAAAAAAAGCAGCGTGTTTCAATCGCCCTTCATGCATCCAAAAATACCCCAATACATATGTCTTTTTGATGTATATTTGGATAACAGTGTAGTCTGGCTGAGGTATCATCTGTTTTCCAAAACACTGCCTTCTTTAGGATTAAATATTATCAGGATATTCAACACAAATCTGTAGCACAGATTTTCTTTGTTTTCTACTTTTGAGTCCCCGCACAGACCTATTACAATTCCACTCAGTCTGATGTGTTTCTCTAAATGTCTGACTTAACATCACTGAGCAGTGGATTCCACTAGAATATTTTTTTTTTTTTTACTCTTTCCCCCCTCTTTTTCCTTTTTAAAATTTAAAGTCAAATAAATTCAGTGCTGAATCCACAAGAGATCCACAAGCAAGAGAACCCAGTGTGAAACAAAAGATAAATGAAACAAAGAAATCAGTGTCAGGTAGATATGGATGATGTAATTCTGTACGTAGGATTTTCTGAGAAAATTTGAAAAATTGAGCCCAGTAACCTGGAAAAACAGGTTTCACCAAATGTTGCCACTTCAGTGGGACAAGGGCAGGTATAAATATGAAGGCTTACATATCTTTCTCTCCTCCCACCTCTACACCCAAGACTTTTCAAAGAGATGGATTATTTTAATTTCCCGTCCCTGTCAAATTAATAATAAAAAATAGGCCTAGGCTCCAAACTGCTTTATCTTACTAAACAGTTTCCTCAGGCATTTTCTTTGAAGAAAATTCCTGCATTAC
>VZTT01075751.1:22349-70302 GCA_013400855.1 Buphagus erythrorhynchus
ACATTGTGATATCAAACTTGATAAAAAAATTGTTGAAGGTAATAAACGGAAACATTCCATTAGATGTTATTTCTGAAGGTTTAAGGTGTAGGGTCTATTCCTGAATACAAGATGACTGACGGTTATGAGGTCCATGTCTTCACAGCCCAACCTTTTTTCAGCTTTATTTCCCTAGTTTTCTCTATATTGTCTGGAGGCTTTCTGAGATTTTCCTCTGCTCCCTTAGAGATTTCTTAAATAAAGTGTAGAACCTACTTATTCAGTATTAAGAAAATAATTCTTTACCAGTAAATAAAGCACATACCTCACCATCATTAATTAGGACATCAGATATAAAAATCAAACCAACAAAAAGTCACTTGCCACAGGCAATAATGAACCACTTAGCAATCAGAAGCAGATCATGCCTTAGAGTTCCTGGAAAACTCTTCAAACGTCCCATCAAGGGATACATTTTCCTGCACATCTTCATATTTTTCATTATTATTTATTATATTGTAAATTAAAAGACACTGGATTATAGTATGACTGGGTAGATGTTTGCCAATCAACTAGAAGTGATTTGTGACATGCTATGGCCCCTGTATGAAATAAATGTGTTTTTAAACCATGATATGTATGTTTGTATGTCCAAAGGAGACAAAACTGAACATTTGTCATAATGACCTTCTAACACACCATTTTTTTAGATCGAAGAAACAGCATGGATAAGAAGAAATAACATCAATCAACAAAACAGATGCTCATACTATGATGGTCACTTAGTTTCTTACACTTTCTTGAACTGCGTCCTTGACTTCTGCTGTTTAAACAGTTTTTATGCAAGAGGTGCCCTCTTTTCCATTTTTTCATTGTTTTTTGTCTTCTGATTAGCAAGAACTTTTTCCAAGATAAATTCACAAATATGAGATGGGAGGTCCTTCTAGTTTCCCTTTCTGACTGAGTATTGACTGTTTAGAAAGGCTAACAGACCATGGTTTAGTTTCACAAAAAGCCCAGTGACATTTTTTTAGTAATTCACTGAAGCCAGGGAGTCACAGAAAAAACTTAATTTTGCATCTAAAGGCATTTTACTTTGCTGTGTGGAAAAATGTTGGAGAGTTAGACATAAAAACATCTGGAAAAGTTTTTGGCATGAACATTAACATAAGAAAAGGGAAGGAAGATTAAAAAATAAGAAATACTTGTTTATATGAAGATCTTCCTTGCTTATACGAAAAAGTTCTATTTTGTTTAGACTTTTTAAGATGCATAAGAAAAATAATCTCTTTATAGGTTTTTTTTTGAATCATAGATGGAAAGCACAAAAGATACAGATACAGATATTTATGTATCATGTGTCCATGTGTGGATGGGTGAGTGTGATGAGTACATAAGTGTGGCATTCAGACTTCAGTCACACGGCTGTCATTGGTAGCATTTTATAGCAGAATCATTGTTTTTCCTTCTTATAAAAATAAAACTGTCTATTTTTTATATTAGAAATTTAAATCTAAGAATGAAATAGATTAGGTCAGTTATTTATAGTATCAAATAAAGACTGAGTTCAGTACTTGTAAGTAAGGTAATTAACAAAGAAGACTTGATATTGAGCTTTTAATTTAGAAAGAGAAAGGTTAGAAAAATCTTACAAATAATGTTAAGTTAAAATGTATGAAAAGAGAAAGAAAATACATCAGAATATATTCTGCCAAGAACTTTCATTTAAACTAAATTTATTTTTAAATATAACAAACTTCAAAATGAATAAGGAAATCTGATAGATTGCCATCACAAATAAAGGGAATAACATAAAAATAAAAGCAAAATATAGAAATCTTAAGGGCTTCTACAAAATAGCCTTGAAATTTGTTTTACATGCAGAAAAAATCAAATTAACAGAAGATAAATTGTAATATATTAAGAAAAGGACAAATAAAACTTTGAATTTACTAAGTATGCAAAACTCTGAACATTGATCAAGACTCCAGAAACAGTTATCTCCCAAGAGCTGCTATTGGAAATGGGAAAAGAAATCAGAGAAGCCAATAGAACACTCTTATTTAAGAAAAAGCTTTGGGACATAGAAGGAAATTAAAGACCAAATAGTTTAACTTCAATTTGGAGGAAACTATTAAGAACTATTTTAAACCACCAGATTGGAAAATGCTTAGAAAAGCACAACTTGATTAAATGAAGGTTGGAATAGGAGGGTTACGCCTTACTAATTTCTTAGTTCTATGAAGTTATGATTGCCAAAGTAGAGAAAGGAATTGCAGTGTAGACATCACTTAATGGCTTCTCAGGATGCTTTTTAATATCAGAGGTTGTGTAAGGTTCAAAATCATTGAAGAGGAGAGAATCTGGCATATTAATTAAAAAAAAACAACTTGCTAAAGGATGAAAAGACAGAGGGCAACACACTATAGACTTTGAAAAATATTGTTTGGGGGAAAAAAAATAAAAGGAACAGGGAACCTGAACCTATAGAAATAAACTTGTGGACTAGTGCCTGGAAATATATTATGCTGCGTTCAGGATAACATAATACAAAGGATTTGCATTGTGTATAAGAGTCTAGAAATAAAAGAAAGGTCAAAATTTAATAAACTATCTTAATTTTTATTTTTTTAATGACAGGCTTTTCCCTACAACTTCTAACAATAAAGCAAAACAAATACAGTCCATTTTTTTTTTTTGTGATACCCTTAAAAAACCTTATCTATACTAAGACAGAGAAGTGCCACATATGTGCTTTAGGTTTTAGTAAGGGTTATAAATGTCAGTGAAGATCAGGAAAAAATAAAATTCAATGTTCAAAAAGCAAGTATTCCTCTGTTTGAGTCTATCCCAGAATGTATTTAAGACTTTGAAGTGGGAAAAAAGTATCATCTTAGAAGAAAAGTAAAGCCAAAACAAAACAAGAAAAAAATGTTACCCACAAACTCATGCTAAATGGAAGTGAAAAGACCACTTTCATCTTACTCTTCAGGTGTTTGGAAGACTGATATGGTTTTTACTTGTCAAAGTTTCTAGTGAAGATGACAATAATATCTCATATAGCCTGAAAATTGCTAGGATCCTTTTTTTATCTTTTCACTTTGTCTCTAGTTCAATGACAGTTACTTATCATTATAAAAGAGAAATGGAAAAAAAAACCTCCTGCATTTGTGGCCACTGAAATGTCAAAAAATTTGGGAAACTGAATTATATCATGGAAATTTTAGTCTTAGAATAATGTTTTATACAAAAAGAAAATCTAAGAAAAATTTCTGAATTGTTTACAATTTGAAATTATTTTAAAATACATATATAATATATTAAGACAGGGAAAATAAATTTATGCTTTTAAAATAAATAAATTATGCTTTTCACCTGTCTTTAGTAAACATTGTGTAACACATTATGTTATAAATAATATAATTATCTATAAGATAGTATAATTTTAGAGTATCTTACAGATAATATAAATGCTATAGAAATCGAAAAAGTAGATGGGGGTTTTTTTCCATATTATTTTTTCTCTTTAGTGTTGACTTGCTGGATAATGCTTATTATTTGTGGAGGTTTGACACTGGCCAGCTGCTGGGTACCCATACTTTCACTTCTTCTCCTCAACAGGATAGAAGGAGAAAATTAGATGAAAAAGCTCATAGGTTTAGGTGAAGACACAGAGATCACTCACCAAGTACTGCCACATGCAAAATAGATTCAACTTGAGAAAGAATTATTAAATTTACTGTCAATTAAATGAAGTGGGACAGTGAGAAACAAAGACCTAAATACTTTCCCTTCAATCCTCCCTGCTTCCCAAGCCCAACTTCATTTCTGACTTTTCTACTTCCCCTACCAACAGCTCATGGAAGATGGGGAATGAGGGGAATTGTCAGTGCAACTCCTTCCTCTCTACACTTTCTGCTTGTTCCAATGTGGCTTCTTCCCAGTGGGCTGCAGTCCTGAACAATAAACGTGTTCCACTCTCTGCCCTCCATGGCCTGCTGTCCCTGCCAGAAAACCTTCCTATGTGGGGTTCTCTCCATGAGTCAAAGGTTGTCAAGGCACAGCACTGACATGGGGCTCTCCAGGTTCTGCTTTGTGGATATCTGCTCTGACTTGGTCTCCTTCATTGGCTGCAGAAGTCTGTTTCTGTAGTCTTTAAACAGAATGCCCATTTGTAGTGGGTTGATGTTAGTTGAATTCCAGGCACTCACCAAAGCCACTCCATTGCTCTCTTTCACTCCACAGATGGACAGGGAGAGAAAACATAACAAAGGATTCATGAGTTAAGGATGGGGAGAGATCACTCAGCAAATCATCACAGGCAGACAAGCTAGAGTTAGGCATATAAACTGAATTCATGACTAACAAAATCAGAACAGGACAATGAAAAGTAAAATAAGATCCTAAAAACACCTTCCCTTCACTCCTCCTTCCCAGCAATACCTCCTCCCCTCAGTGGTGCAGGGAGACAGGGAATGGGGATTATGGCCAGTTCATCACACGCTGTTCCTGCCACTGCTCAGGGAGAGGACTCCGTCCCCTGTTCCAGCATGGGGTCCCTCCCATAGGAAGACAAGTCTCCATGGACTTCTCCAACATTAGTCCATCACAGGGCAACAGTACCTCATGAACTTCTGCAATGTGGATCACTCTTCCATGAGCTGCAATCCTTCAAGGGCGCCTCTCTCCATGGGTGTGCAGGTTCCTGCCAGGAGCTTGCTCATCATGGGCTTCCCATAGGTTCACAGTTCCTCTCAGGCATCCACCTGCTCCAGTGAGCCTCCTCCATGGGCTGCAGGTGGATCTCTGCATTCCCGTGGATCTCCATGTGCTGCAGAGGCACAGCTGCCTCACCATGCACTGCAACACCGGCTCTGATGCCTGAAGCACCTCTTTCCTCTCCTTCTCCACTGGTCTCAGTGTCTGCAGAGCTGTTCCTCTCATATATTCTTGCTCTGCTTTTCTCTGGCCACAATTACATCTGTGCAATAATGGTTTTTTTCCTTCTTAAATATGTTGTCACAGGGGTATTACCACCATCTCTAATCTGCCCAGCCTTGGTCAGTAGCACGTCCATCTTGGAGCTGGCTGTCTTTGACTCTGCCAGACATGGGGAAGATATTCTGGCAGCTTCTCACAGAAGCCACCCTTGTAGGCCCCCAGATGACAAAATCTGGCTGTGCAAAACCAATACACCATTTCAGACCAGAACAATTTTTCATTGCCAATAAAAACCCACTGATTTTATATTTACTTGACAGTGCTATGATAGCCTTGTACTAAGCTTATTTTCACTTGTTTCAGCTGTGGTTAAAATTGTGTAGTGGCTAAATAGCCATTGTCTTGTGTTATTTAAGTTTTTGTTTATAGGAATCACATGGTAGTAGAATCAGACTCAATTGTCTGCAGCTATAGAATAAAAAGGGACATGGAAGAGTGCAGACAGCATGACACAGTGAAGGCAGCCTTGTGAATGAGGTGAAATGGGTTTAGTGAAAAAAAGAAAAGAAGAAAATTGAATGATTGTGAACTGGCAAAAAGAAAGAGCATGTAAGCAAGGTGTGTTAAATTGTATAAAGATAACCCTGGATGGACTCCAAGATCCAAGTGGAAGACAAGCTCACTGCTAATATCCAGGAAAGTTATTGCAACAACTTAGTTTCAAGGCCTCGTTTCTCTTGATTTGGAGACTTGGTTTTTCCTTGAAACGCTTTGGAGCCTGATTTTTCTCTTGGTTAGGAAGGAAATTATGCTGTACAATTCTTTCCTCTGGGATAATGGTGAAACGTATAAAGTGGCAGCTTCACCAGCCAATTATCCAGACCATCAAAGGTTCTTCTTCTTGCATTGCTTCTGCTCTCTCTACCCCAGCACAGGAAAACATGAACAATCCTGAGGCTCATCTGGAAACTTGTAAACTCAAAATTCTGGTAAATCCTATAAAGACACAGGAATATCTATATCAAAGGATAGATACTTAAAACATTTATCAGTTGTAATAAACCAAAGACACACCTTTCGTCTGTCCAGAAAAATATTACTACTGAATTTCTCTGAATATAAACCTAGGGATCACCAGTCACATTTAACTATATGAGAGGTGTTTTTTGACCTCTTTTATTTCAGATGTTTAAGCAAAATGAAATGAAATTTCATGTTATATTGTCTCTGCATGCTATAGATTTAGCATCTATTAAAGGCTAAACAAGTAATTCTGTCAGTTCTTTGCCATTAAAATAGTATCATTTTATGGTTTAGGTACCCCAGATGAAATACTGCCATGTTTTAAAGATGACTCAAATTTGATTTTCTACTGTTTCCACCTGTCTGGATTAGGTGAGCACTACTGGAACAAAAATATTGCTAACATCCAAGCATTCAGTGCTCCTGATAGGATGATTTTTTTTTTCCAGGGGGAAGATAGTTTTCTTGGAGATATTTGCACGAGCAAAGCATTGTGGGTTTTCTGAAATAATGCACTGTCATTACTAATACTGGGATGTAAGATCCTCCTATATCATTGTAAAATATGTTCAGAAGATATCCCTGAGTTGACTGGTAAAATGACTTCAACTAGCATTCTTTTCTAACAAGGACACATTAAAAGAAATAGAAATTAACTTCTGGCTAGCATAATTCCTCTGCCAGTAACTTATCTGTAGCCAAAGCAGAGGCTTCTGACAACTGTAGACCCTAAATGTCCTAATCAGGATATCATTAATATTAGCTTGCCTTGATCTTGAGTGTAACTAACAACATATAAACACTTTGTAACGCTGTAATTTTATAGCCAGACATATATTTACTATGTGAATAGTGACCAATGTGACCACCAAAATGTCAGAGAGGTGCAGTTTTATACAGGAGGCTCCAAAGAAATCAGAAGTTGCCATACTAAGAACAAGATAAGCACAAGGAACTGTAAATAGGCAGGGACATCCTAATGAATATGCAAGAAGAATGACTACCAAGAGAAAAGAAAAACAAGATAAGCAGTATTGGGAGCAGATGAGACATCACCTCCACTCCCCCTTTGGGGATCCAAGACAATAGCATACAAGCATTAGATATAAACAAGGGGAATTGGAGAAGAAACAAGACAAACCCACTTTGGCTTTGACGTCTCTCATCAAACAGTTTTTAAGTCTGAACACCGAGACCTTAATGAATAAAAATCACTAAGGGCTGCAGTGCTAACTATATGGCATCAACTCTGTAGTATTGTATATGAGAAGTAAGTTAGAAAAGTATTCATAAAAACTAAGATCCATAATTTTTCATGGCACTGCACAAGCAAAATAGCAGTGTCAGGTCCTTGGACTCTTTCTGTCCTGTAGTAGACAAGATCTTAAACCTTCCCCATTGTTGCACTAAGGGTATAGAAATTTGGCAGAAAAATAAACCCTCTTGCATTCCAGTTGGTCCTTAGAAATCAGAGCTGCTGGGTGCATCTGGGCTTAATTTCTGATTATAACCAATTCAGCTCTATAAATCTGGTGTTCATTAAGAATTTTCATGAGCACAGATTCACAAATAATTTGATTTAGCAATTTAGTTTTTAAGTTCTGGTTGAATTCAATATGAATTTGCATGATACAGATTAATGAAGAGTATGGTTTTCTTGAGAAATAAGAAAGCATGTTCAGAACTGATGGCAATAATTGAGCTAATAGAGTAGTAATGTGTATTGCAACAGGAAGTATAGTAACAGATCTATTAGCATTAAATATAAATAGATGTAGACATATCGAGGGTATAGATATAGATGATATAGATGCAGATAAATATTCCTGGGTCCAATGAAGTTGGAGGTACAAAGCTCACCTAAACACTAGGGGCTTTTTGGAATATCTCTAGGACAATTTCTCATCCTATTCTGCCGCATTGTCCATTTCCATCCACCCAAATTTTATGTGTACCTGATAAATCATTACCTGGATTGAGTGCATGCACGATAATAATATACAAAGTACAATAATTAACAACACCTCTCTCCCAGCAAACAAGAAAGTGCAAAACAGTGATTAGAAAAATTTGAAAGAAAGCAGAGGGGAGAATTTCTTATGAAAGGTAAAAAGATGGAGGTAAGAAAGAAGGCATTCAATGAACGTATGCCCCATACTCTGAGTCTCACACACTGTGAAATTTGCTTATATCATCCCTTCTTCATATTCTCTCACAATTCTGACATCATCATTTCTAAGACAGTAAGTTGCTTCACAGACCACAAAATGGGAGGTTCCCCAATTAGTGATCAGGTGTAAGGTCCCAGGAGCAGCAGAGGCACTGTGAAGTAGTCTTCCTCAGCAAAGCATCGAAACAGGACTCATGCTAAATCAGAGTACTATAACACTGGGACTCAAGTTCAAGGTAACCTAAGAGTAGACCAATAAATTGTCCATATAGGAGACATGCAAAAAGACCTATCCCATTACAGGGGTTATCTCACAATATGGTGCATATATAAATTTATATTAGATATATGTATGACTTCAACAAGACAGGAAATATAAGTTGCAGTAAGCACAAAACATTTCTCGTAATGCACCTTTTGTTGAGAGGGGAAGGAAGCAGTTTTAAAATATGTTCTATATTTTAAATCATGACTGCAACCTTTAACCTTGAAAGATGTTAGTTACTGGATCAAATCAGTAAAGGCTCATCTTACATTTAAGCCTTCAACAACATTACAACTGATAAAGAACAATAAGAAGAGTGTAAGTCTAAGTGATGATCAGGACATAATGTTTTTTTTTCCAGTCACAGTTGGAGGGAAGCTGTCTCCCACATAAATTAATGAAAATAAAAATTGAATATAAATATATAAATAAATATATGAATAAAGAAATATTTCAGGAAATGACAGACTGAAAGATAAAAGGAAAAAAAGGAAGCCAATCAACAAAATACTAAGCAATATAGGAAAAGGAGAGTTTAAAATACCAGGAGACAACACATGTTGGTAGTTGATCCTCAGTCTGTGCTTCCTTTTTTTTTCCCCAATAATGTATTTACTCATTTCAAAAGTATTAAAATTTTTGAAGAATAAGGAAGTATATAAAAAAAAGAAACATAAGTTAACTTGAGGAAAGAACCCCAAGTCAGCCTTCCTATATAGTGCTTCATTATTTGTTATTTACCTCTACCAAAATGGGGAGAAAAGTCAGAAATTACAACGCCTAGTTTACTCTTCATAGGTTGTGATATGCCAGCACATTTTTCACTAATATTCAGAGATAATGTGAGATGTTATGTTGCTCAAAGGTTTAATGACTCAAGAAAACATCAACACGATTGCAGTGTACAGAGATATATTTCCTATTAATTCTGTTATATTATAGCACACAAATTCACTAAAGAAGTCAGATTGACTAACTAAAACTTTATTCTATGTAAAACTTGAACAATTAAATTGCTACTTAGCCTTTCATGTTATTTTCTGACAGTCGGAAGACAATTTCAGAGACTAGCTTGAACTGTCAAAATAATTTATATATATTAAATGTCAATGCAACTCAGGAAGAAGATAAAATTTGCTTTCAATATGACATTTATATGCCAGAGCTTGATTTAGATATGCAGAGGTAGCAAGACATGTTAGCTAAAAGTAGTTATGCAGCATATTTCTAAACATGATATCCCATTTATGTTCAAAATGATGTGGACTGAATCAATTAGGAGAAACAAGTGAGTTCCAAGAAGTACTTTTAAAAAGCTGTGGAGTTGCTTAGTAACCTGATGTTACACTTCATTTCCCAACAGAACTATAAAGCTGTCAGACTGGTAATGGGGAGCTCCCCAAGATAAATGGTGTCTCATGCATTTTGCCAAAAACATGATTCTATTAAATATGTTATACTTAACTTTGGGGAGTTATGCATATGCATATCAGTAATATATGCAACTGGACAGTTATCAAAGAAATTAGTTTTAGTTGCACTTTGTCATAAAAATGGAACTCTTTCCCTCTTTTAATGCATTATCTTGTCAGACAGGAGAAGGCACTGGATCCAAGATGCCTAAGGGGAAAATTTTAATCCAGCTTTTTCTTAGTGCTATATTTACCTGACATCAGCTTTGTTCTTCACTGACAGTAATCTAGCATAATCTACTGTATGCATCCTAGTCTTAGAAATCGAGCTTTTTCTGCCTGAAACTTCTTTGAGAATCCAGAAGTCATCACGTAGTCTTCTATCATAGCAGTTTGCTTTCACAGCAAATAGAATAGGTGTGTTGTAAATTTCAGGGAAAATTAAATGTTGGAGACTATTTCAAGTCCATTTAGTTAAAAATACAAGCATTCTGAAAGAAGGATATCAACCTTGCTTCCTCAACAACTGAGATATCAGTTCCTAAGTCTACTTTCTTCTTAGGAACATAAGCAACTTCTGAAATTGAGAAAATTAAATCTGATAATTAAGGTAAAATCTAATCTAAAAATCAGCCACAAGAATTCTGCCAGAGTCTGATGTGAATGTCATTTAGTTATTTCAAAATACTTTCGAAATAGGGGGGAAAAAATAGATATCTAATATGATAGGGTCAGATCATCAGTTAAGGTAAAATGGACAGATAAACTGAGTCCAGCTATGTTGGTAATATTTACTCCAGAGTTCAGGTCTAAAAAAGAATAATGACATATTAATAAAGAAAAACTACTAATTGGATCAGAAGGGGCTTTTTTTCTTTTTAAAAAGTACTTTCTTTAATTCAATCCAAGTAATTTTCACACAGTCTTCTCTTCTCCAGCAACTTAAGTGCTCCTGAAAAATCTCCTTTAAGACCACAATTTGTTGTTCACTTCTCTAAATGGCAGAATTAGGACAAGATAGTTCACAGTGCTGAAAATTATAACAGCCTTGAAATATATAGCAAAAGGTTCAATGAGTTCTTTTTTGTTTGTTTCTTTCAAGTGTTTGTAGGTAGAAATATCAGATAAAATAGCTGCAGTCACCTTAAGGTGCAAGGAATTTGTCAAATGTTTAAAACTGTATTTAAATTCTAATTGAATTAAACAAATGTGAGAGAGTAGAGCACCAGAATTTAATAAGGGCTTGTAATGAACCTGTTTAACACAGAAGACCAAAGGAAACTAAGTCTCTATGAATAAAACAGATCGGACCCAGAAAGGTTAGAAATATACCCAAAAAGCATGATTAAAACCAAACCAGGTTAGATATTGGAGCAAAAAAACTTCATATATTTTATTTAATAGGGACGGGAGAAGAAGTGTGTATGGGGGTATGGGGATATAAAGAGAGTGACAGGGATTAGGTAGAAGCAAAAATCACCCATCCGAGGGTCCCAATGATGTCTTGTTGCTCCCCTCCCTCTGGTCTTCATGCTGCTGGGCCATATCAGAGAGTGTAGAATCCAGTGGATTAATGTGCATTTTGGGCCAGGTGGGAACGCCCAGGTGCCTCCTGAGGGGCCAGGTTTGGCACTGTCCCTTGCAGCACTGTGGATCTGTTCTATCATGGTCGGGTGCAGGGTCTGGGGACCCCCGGGGGGCTTTGATGGGCCATGTCAGCCCCTCTGCTGTCCTTCACGTGGATGCAGATGTTCCTGGGGAGAAGGGGCTGCACAGCTGGGCTCTCTGCACAGCACAGGATGGTGTTCACTGCCTCTGGCCAGAGGCTTTTTCACCACTCCCCCAAAACCTCTCTCTCCCCACCCTTTGGTGTGAGGGTCAGTGTGAGCCCGGCAGCTGACAGCCCTGGGGCTGTGGTCTCCATCCCAAGGGTGCCAAGCTTGATCCCTCTGTGAGTGCATTTCTGTCCCCCAGCCCAGACCTGAGCACTATCTTATCTCCATCAGGGAGCAGTTCAGGGCCTCAGGCAGAAGGCCTATTCAGGGCATGGTGGCCTTCTCTGCAGCTTCTTTAATACAGTTTTGCTATAACACGCAAAGGTCCTTCATGAAGATGTTTAAGCCTTAAATTATAACATTCAGACTCCAACAGGCTTACAGTAAGAAAAGAACATTTCACATCTTCCTATATCTTTACTCACATCATCTAGCATTTTTAGCAAAACTTTTAAAACAATATTTTTTATATTGTTTAGTTTTTAACCAGAAGAAATAAAAGAATAATTATTTTCTTACTTCCACTGAACACGACATTCATTAAAACATTTATTTTCCAATGCTAGGAAATGGATAGTTGCAAGGGCATGATTTCTCAGTGTGATATTGTGATAATTCATAGGTGTATCAGGAAATTATTCTTTTGTTTTGCCTTTCCTTGTCTTGCTGTTCCTCAGTTAACTAGTGGCTTCTCTATTTTCAGCAAACATTCTAGAAATTAAGGACTAATTAAAGAACTCAATGAGACTAAAACAGAAAATATTGAAATTGTTCACATTTATATTTTTTTGTGAACTCATTCCTTAATTTTGTTAGCATCCTTAGCCCCATGGATTAAAACCAGATTAAAATTTACAGAGTACTTGGATTGTTAATGTCACAAAATATCTTTCTTACCAGTTTAATCATGGCTTTGTATAAAAGAAGCAAACTATAAATTTCAAAATATATTATCTTGGCTTGTAGTGAGTTTAGCAATTGATATCTGTATCTGTCTGTAAGACAGTTTTAGAATCATTGGCAAATTCCTCTTCATAGTGCAATAAAATTTTCTGACTTCTTTTTAAAATACTTTAACAAGACTTTCTACGTCTTATTTTGGTTAAGTTTTCTGAGATAAAATGTTTATGCATTATTCGTCCAGTACAGTCGTTTTTCAACAAACCAAACAACATTTTAAAAATATTTATGTTGATGATTTACTATGATATGGGTCTGCTTGATGTATTTTAAGAAAAGCATGATGGAAATTTCAGAATTTAAAATTAAAATACCAAATAACTACCTATAACATTGTCTAAAATTTTTCCAGACCTTTTTTCCTATGCGGACATATGGATTCAGAGGGGGATCTATGCAACTCACTTACAGAACAAATTAATTTTCTATAAATAGGACCATGGACCTATCTGCTAGCTGTATATCTTGCTTCTCATACTGATTGGCCCACAGTCCTGCAGTCCTTCCCTCCATCTGAGTCCAGGGTCCATTTTGAGTAGGTGGTCAATGAGTCAGTGGTCGCTATTGCTCACTGCAGGAATTACTTTTCCACCAGATACTGCTCAGTTCTTTTCCTAAAAAAAAAAAAAAGGGTTAGTCAAGCATGAAACATTTGCAATGTAACTGTTTCATCAAAACTGTCCAGCTACAGCTACTTTTTAGCATTTAAAAAAAATTGTAAAGTTTGATTTGAATCTTGAAGGGCTTAAATCTTGAAGGGCTTGTTATCAAGACTGGTCAAACAATGAAAGAGAATCTCAAAAAAGTATGAAGGTATGAAAGTTTCCATCCTTGAGGTATTCATACCTTGACTTGGAAAGGTATAGACCATCCTTATTTAATTTAAGTTGAAGCATGGGATTCAGCTAAATGGCCTTCAGAAGTCCTTTCCAACCCAACCTGTTCTGTGATTCTATGTTCAAGTATCACTGCTGAGTTTTTGCTGAATGCCATTAAAAACTTTAGGCACAAGACTTGTTTTTAAACTATTTGTTTTATTTTCAGAGACTACCATGTGTTTTTAATTAAATACTATGCCTTCTTTAAGCACAAAGAGTTGGGTTTTGATAGGAGAAAACACAATGTTCCTACTTACACATATTTTTCAGTGGGATCCAAGGTAAATTATGCGCCATGGCAAATTCTTTGCACAGCTAACTCAATGTAAGAAGTCATTTTGTTTTCTAAAACTGATGGCAGATTCGTATTTGTGAAATATTTGAATTAAGTGAAGGAAATGGTGCCTAAAGTGTGGCAACTGTTTAATCAGTGAGTAATTTACTCTTAATGTGTGAAGTATTTTTTATGGGCTCATTTATGATAGCAGACATTCATGGCTCAATCAATGTAAGCAACAGATTTATGGTATATTTAGTCACAACATAATCCGATGTAAGTACTCTTATTTATTACTATTCACAGTTTAATTCTCTTTTTTGCCTTCATGCCACTTACAGCATGCAACTAAAATCATACACAGCACTTATGAGAACTTTTCAAACAGCATTTATTCACATCTGTCTTATCATATTTTTCCATTCAGATGCTGAACTTCAAAATACAATACAATTATGTCATTTGCATAATTGCATGGATAAAAGGATGTCAATTTTTCCCCATATCCAAGAAAAAATATTAAAGTGGCAATTGATCATTCCTCTGAAATGTCTTTCTTTTTGTCAAAATATTGGGGGTCTATCTTTCAGTTTATATATTTCTGATTTTCCCTCATAAGCTTATAGTTTCCCGTCTGTTCCTTCAGATGCCATGCCAAAGAATAGCACTGGAAATTATGATCCTCCAACTGCTAACCAATTCAAATGATCGATAGATGCTTAGATACACAATTTTACATATTCCGGAATTCTTGACAATTAAGATATGTAGTCCACAAGAGTGTTTTACAGATGCACAAGAAAAGCTATTGTCACCTAAAGTGATATATATCTGTCTTGGTTTGAAAGACAGGTGTCTGCTAAGGAAGACAGGAGCCTGTCTTGAAATGGAAAATGTAAACCCCCTCCCTCTAAATTATTATAATTTTGAAATTAAGGAGCTCTCAGCCAAAGACATGGGAATAGGAGTAACAGTTCTTTACTAGGAAANAGGGCCTGCTTTTCCTCTGGAATCCAGTGGAAAAAGGCTGCTCTGATGTTCCAAATCTCAAATTTTATCTAGGCAAGAAATTACTGGCTCCCCCTGGTGGAACGTCTCACAATAGGATGATGTAATTTTATGAGTCATTCAGTGGGACCCAGTGGCCCATTAACAGAAGATACCTCAGTGGAGGAAGGATGGGTTGTGGAAAAGATAAAGAGCACTGCCTCACCTGGTTTTAACAGATGATTCATTAACAGAAGAAATCTACCCCACAGATAAGGATCATTGCCCCACATGGTTTCAACAGATGGTGATAGAATACATACTTTTGGTTGCATCCAGCTTTGCAACCCAAAACAATATCCTACAGTTAATTGTCTTTATTTGTTATTATGCCACTTTAACTGGGATTCTAACCAGCGATAAAAGGATGATGTTATTTTCTTACATTATTTACTTTAATTTTCTGAATTAGCTAAGAAAAGATTGCTACAAGAAGTAAGCACAAATTGTTTCATATGACATTTTGTATGATGTCTAAGAGATCTGCATCATAATATATAAAGGTTAAAGACTTCTGCTTCACTAGCAGAGAATTATCAGTTAATCAAATATTGTCCGGGCATAAAAGTATTACTTGTGATTCTAGACTTCCAAGTTATTCGTAGCATCTGAAGGATCTGTAAAATAATGGACAGCCTGACAATCCTCTCAAGCCCTGAAGAGTTCAGCTACAAAGATTAAGAAAATATCTGTGGTGGAATATCAGGTATTGCATAGCTATAAACATGTGCAGAATTAAAAATCTTACCATCATGATGAAATTCTGCATTTAGGCAATTAACAAAAGACTAAATATACAAAATTGCCTGACTAATCTGATCTGAAATGTAGGAAAAAAATTTCCAAATTAATTTGTGATGTTTTCTGCAGTGCACTTAAATGTACATTTAGTAGGGAATTGTGGGGTGCTTTTATTTGAGACAGTGTAGGAACTTTCAAACTTACATGATTGGCCAGAATTATGAATGATGATGGTTCAGAAACAGAAGTCCCTTCCCACTAAAACTGCAAACAAGCTTGTCCAGTGTTTTCATTTTTAATTCTGTTGGGTTTTTTTGCTTTCAAATTGAGACTTTTAAATATAGTCAACAGCCTAGCACAGGACAAACTCCAATATTTTGCTTTATTTAAGCTAGATATACATATGTCTCATAATAAATTAGCCGTAATATATAGGAATGTCTTCCTTGGTTTCTTGCCCTAGTTCATATCACTGGTTAATTTCAGCAAGGCCTACCTCCTCTAGATCTGCAAATTTCTTCATCCTTTTTGAACATTTTGGTTTCTACCTGTATGTCTCTGTTGAGTATCTTTCTGCTTTCTTATATAAAGAAAAAAAAACCCTCCTGTTTATCTTCCTCAAAACCCAGAAATGGGGATGGCATTAGATTAAGCATAGCTTGGGATGTACCCAAATTCTAAACTGTGTGGCAATCAATCATGTCAATTTAGTTGTGAATGTGCCAATTTGTTCATATTTTAAACTACGCAAATAAGATTAGTTTGCTACGAATTGTTCCATGGTACTGTGAATGTGTCACCCTGGCTATGTAACTAAATTCTAATTCTTAAATGTCACTATGACCAGAACTTTACAACTTTACATTTGTTTTAAAATACTCTTTTCTTTCTTTCTTCCTTTCTTTCTTTCTTCCTTTCTTTCTTTCTTCCTTTCTTTCTTTCTTCCTTTCTTTCTTTCTTCCTTTCTTTCTTTCTTTTTCTTTCTTTTCCTTCCTTCCTTCTTCTCTTTCTCTCTTCCTTTCTTTTCTTTCCTGTGGTTATTAAAACACATAAGGGTTTCTGTGGTTTTGAGTAAAAATGAGAGACACCTAGGTTACATTAATTTTTATTCTAGAAGTATCTTGAAGAGAATTATGAAACCATGAATATGATCTTGAATAAGAGCATTAGTTTTGCAAGCAGTAAGACAGTTGAGAAGTTAGTTGCTGCAAGCCAGAAAGATATGTGAGAATGCCTGTCTAAAACTGGAATATTTTTTTTTAACGTATTAGCAGCAAAAAATTCCAGAATCAAAACCTGAATTTATTTCACTTTTTGAGTAGTTAAAGATATCATATGAAACTGTATCCTCCTACATTAGTGCCAGCAGCTATCATCTAAACAGTGCTTCTTTCTTCCTCTGGAGTTATCCTTAGTCATTTGATATATAGATTTAAGTTGTTTTTTTACTATTCAAACCAGTTTTCAGGGAGGAAGTGATGTCCAAATGAGTTAGCTGGTCATTCTAATGAGATATCATAATATTCCAGAACACATGAATTCAAGAACTGTTAGTCTGCATATTAAATTGATGTCATAATGAATAAAGAACAGATTTTTTGGTATCACCTAAGTATTCTTTACATCCAAAGGATCATTATTGGAAATGAATATATTTAGAAGATCTGAGAAAAAAAAAAATAAATGATCACCAACTTTATATTTGGATTCCTTGGTACTTACATAAAAATTAAATCTTAACTTGCCAATACCAACGATGAAATATAATGTCATGTGAGCCTACTTTTGAAGTAAACTAAGTAAAACTTGTGCTCAAAAATGTCTTCCAGGTCATCCAGGATCCTGGTTTTGAAGAAACTCTAACAAATGTATCAAACCTAACATCAGTACCTACTATCAAAAGAGAAAGACCTTTGGATACTGCTCAGTGAGATAGAGTTTTTAGTCACTTTTGAAGGCACAAATACCTTTTCTCCATGTTTTAATATGCTCAAGTACATAGTTTTTTCCTATTTCCATTGCAAATGTTATATGCCTTTATTTACAGTGGATTCAAAATACTTGTTTTAGTATAACTAGAAATAGCTGAAAATCTTTCCATTGATTTCAATTTGTGCAGTCAGACATGCAGGTTTCCATTGAGGAGAGACCAAAAATATAGGAATCTCTTGGTCAGACAGTTAAAACAAAACTCTCCTTGTAAACATTATTTGAATCATGTGCGTAACATAAACTGTTCATTTTGCACTTTCCACATAAAGAGAGAGCATTTATTGAAAAGTAGTAACAACATTTGATTTGTATTGATTAATTCAGACTTGGGAAGCAAAGTCCAAAACTCACCCTACAAGATAATAAAATTCCTGGTAAAAGTTTACAGTTTTTGGATGACAACAGGAAGAAAAAGGGTTTACATATTTTTGAGACTAACACTTAACAAAATAAACAGGATTTTTTCTGAAAAATTAAACTGTCCAGTATGAAAAAAACATGTATACATGTGCATGCCTATGTGTATGAATATACTTTGCTTGTGTGCATCTACATGAGAATATTGATATTATTAAAGTTGTAGGCAGCAATTAAAAAAGCGAAATCATATGACCTAGATTTAACTTTTACTGCTGATAGGGCTCTCTTACAGGATTTCTTCTTTTACTGCAAATTGTGGTTAGCTTTCTGCATTACATTATCATATTATTACATAATGAAGCAAAGAAAAACAATTTCCTAAAACTATTTTTTTTTTAATCAAATATAGTAAGAAATAGTTATCAGAATTTGAATTTAATTATATTGAATAAAGAGGTTTCTCTAATTCTTCTATATTTCATCTGTGCTTTATGTTTAGGCAAGAGACGGTGACTACTATGATTGTTAGGTGACAATCATAATACTGCAATCTTCATCATGAAGTTAGGGAATTTTCAACTACTCCTACACATTACTCACAATCTCCACTTTTCCAAGGAAAACAACTTTTGTTGTTGCCAGATGAACTATCTTGCTCAGCTGGAGGAAAGAAACAATGTTTATTCTGATAAACCATGAGCCTATGGAACCTCACAATGCCCATTCTGCAAGACTCTGTTAAATATCAACCAAGAAGAGGATGCAAAATAATGAACCACTCTAGTAATGTCAAGTCACTTCCACATTTGGGCAGTTACACTGAGTTCACCAAGTTGTCAGGTAAAACATTGGGGCTGACAATCAAGGACCACCTGAGAGATACCCGGAAGAGGGATTGCATTCATCAGTGGGAGAAAAAAGATGTTAATGAATTTGAGGAAATGATTATCACCTGTATGTGTTTTCCAGTAAAAACAGTGAATATGTATATAAAATATAGTACATAAACATGACCTTTTCTGTACTTGGCATGCAGGACAGGCTTAAAAATATCCCCCGTGCATCCAGCACAGAATGAGAATGCCCACTTCTTAATGCTACACTGGTGTTAAGGAGTTTTATTTTACCTGTTTTGGTAACATGTGACTGACATTCAAATATCTATGAGGTTAGAAGTTATTCAGAAGACACTTCACACTATTGTTGCTTTTGTTAATATTTAACATTAAAATACTTAATTTTGCTGAAGAAGTACAATAAATAAAGGGTTGTCTTGGTTTGAAAGACAGGTATCTGCCAAAAGGGACAAGGGCCTCTTTTTTGAAAGGAGAGCAGTAAAACAGTTCTGGTTGTGGACACCTTTCCTTTGTGATGCGATTACCCCTCTGATGCTGCCTGCCAGCTCTCGGTGATCCCACGGGGCTGGAGGGGCGCTGCGGGGAATGGCGTCTGTGTCCCAGAAGGGGAAAGGGCAAAGAGGAGAAGCCGCTCACAGGTCCCGGGGCAGGGTCAGTGCTGATGCTCCAAAAGGATGTGCTGAAGTCGGTAGGAGATGCAGGAGAGTGTCTGAGCAGGGAGGTTGCAGGATCCCACAGCCAGGGAAGGCAGCTCCCACGTCAGGGTGGCAGAGCGGAGTTTGTAGCGACCGTCCTGCTCTGAGCCAGGCGAGCGAGAGAGAGACAGAGAGCAGCCCCCTACCCCACCTCTCCTTTTCTGGTGTTGCCCCTCTCCTCCCCCCTTCGAGAGAAAACTGTTAACTGAGCTTATGGGTGTAGACCCAAATACTTAGCATAACAATGGGAAAAATTCCACAGAAAGAAAAGGGAAAATTCAACCCCCAACAAGGGTATTGGTGAGTTCAGTCAATAATGTCATTTCAATTTCTTAAAGTGTTAGAAAATATGTCTAAAAATCTTGCACAGAAACATAAGATATAAGCAATTTTTTTCTCTTTTGACATTAGGAAAATCCAGCTGTGAAATTATTTTTAAAGTGTCCTGGTTCTGGCCAGAAGAGGGTTAATTTTTGCAGTAGCTCGCAAACCACCTCACAGCATTGCCTGGATCAGGGGAAGGGAGTCCCTTCCCATTTATAGGAGGGTGGCATAGGGAGCCTTGGGTATTGTTGTTTGTGTGGGAATCATTTGCCTCTTTCTTGTAGCCTGTGTCATTAGTACTGTTGCTGTTACTGTTTGTTTTCTTATCCCATTGCTCTTTCCAGTAAATGGTTCTATCTCACCCTGTGATCTTTTGCCTTTTGTGTCTCCAATTTTTCCTCTCCAGGGAGAGGGACAGAGGACGAGGAGGGAGTGAGCAACCAACACATGGATTCAGTGAGAGCACTGAATTGGAGAATACCATTCCTAAATCACAATACAGACATTTCTTTTCTTCAGTTAAGGGGCTAAGCTCAGCATATTGACAGGAGGTTTTAATTTACCTTGCAAAAAACAAGCAAAAAAGAGTGATAGTTTTTTTTTTTTTTTTTTTTGCTTCACAACATTATGTCAAGCCATTGAGAAGAAAATAGAGATTGTAAAAGTCACGATTCTTCATTGCTTTTGTTTAGTGATATTGTGGTGTTTTTTGAGGAGGGAAAGACACTACAGAATTGAATGTATTTTTACTTAGATCTGCAGCTGAAGTTGTACCAACAGAGTGACAAAAGGGAACTTTTTTGGTTTACATATTTGGACTTTATTTATAACTTGTATTGAAGCTCTGATATATATATTTTTTAAAAATCTGGAACATGTTGACCAGAGTGGGTAGTTAGCACTCTAAAAATATTAAATAATTAAATCCAGAACTGATTGCTGCCAATTACAGGGACATTATTTAGAAGAAAAATTAAAACAGAAAAGTAGAACTGTATATGCTCTTGGGCGGTTGTGATAGCTGGGTCATATAGAGAGAAATTTAATGAGTAATCACCGTCAACATTCTAAGTCATTATGGAAATTATTATAAATGAGGACATTTATTCAGCCCATGCCAGGCTGAGGGAAGAGATTTCCAGAAGGTAGACCAGATGGCTAAGTATGTTTCACTGCAGATCTATGCTGACCCATCCCCAGTGCTCCAAAAGTCCCCACCACGTCTCTGGGACACTGAAATCAACAGTAATGTCAGCTGAAGTTTGTTGTGCAGAAGTTCAGATTGTCAGAGAGAACACAAATCTTTGGTACCTAATTCTCAGGATTCTTTACACACTTTGAGGAATTTTCTTAGTTCTTCGGGTGAGTGACTTGATGTCAAACAGAAACTGGCCACTTCATAAAGATATGTTTTTTTTTTTAAATAGTGCACTTCCACATCTTTGAGTATGAAGTACTCTATGACAAGAAGATTTTTCTCAGCACCCAGAATCACTGGTTTTGATTCTCTTTTTTGAAGGGACAACTTTTATTTTGATAGACTTCATCTGTGTTATTAGCTGAACATCTTGTCCTTTTAAAAATATTTATAAACTTTCAAGAAAAAATTCAGTTAAAAACTAAGCAATATCAGGTTTGCCAGGCATAAAAGAACACTGTAACATGCTAATACTGTAGCAGTGTAATAGAAGACTAAACTAGTACCTACCATAATTCCATCTCTTTCTTGAAAACTTTTCTTTATGAGTTACTCTCCCCAGTAGAAAACTAGCCTTTTATAAGAGTATTATTGCCAGAATATCTTTCTCATAGTCCCCTTAAATATTACCTTCAAGAGTAAGATATCTGTGACCCTAGTCTGAACACTTTTTAATTGAGCCATTTTGTGGGGGCTTTGAAAAATGCCCTTTGAAAAATGAAAAAAAAAAAAATTATCTTTCACTGATGCTATATTATCATAATCCTCTTTACTTTTTAAAATTTTGTTTACAAGACATTAACCTCTATTCTCCAGGGTATTAAGCAGAAAAAGGCTGAGGCAGGAGGAAAGTGAACTAGTCACTTTACTTATGCAGCCAGTTCCCAATAGAAAGGTTTATTTAGAAGAAGACTGACCAGGATTACTCAATTTCGTGCTTCATTGAGGATCATGCCATCTTAGTTCCCTTGGCTCTGTGTATAAGGAGCTTAATGAAGAGGGAAATTAATTCTTAGTGGGAACCAACTGTAGCTACTAACTTACTCACTCATGCTCTCAGTCCTCCCTGGCCCAATCTGACAAATGTGAGAGCATTTGTCACTCATTTAAATCCCATTTTCTGAGCACCTTATGGTACTGCTTGGGTTTCTATGATATGACTGGTGTGTAGTATAAATAGGCTACAAATGCTTGTGTAATCTTTTGCATCACGAGTAGATCACAGTTACTTCAGTACAGTCCCTCTGGTCAACAAGTCTAGGAACTTTGCTGGCTGTCCTCTCTCTCATGGGAGTACTAGATTCCCAGGTACTGCTGGTACCAGACTGTTATCATAACTTCAACAACTAAATATAATACTGCAGTCCAAAGAGAAGTTCTGAATTAAGACATGCTTGAACTTAAGAACTTGACTATCTGATTTTAGATTCTTGTGGTTGTGTTCCATATGGTTCTGGGGGCTGTCCAGTCTGACATTTTGCTCATTCCAACTGATACAGGAGGCATTCCATCAATAAATCTCAGAAGTCTTGATTTTGAAGATAAGATAACTGATTGCATACTTACATGCTTGCAATCCCTAAGAAATCTAATTTTCAGATATTTAAGTTTTTCTTCCAGGTTTTTTTGTTTTTTGTTGGGTTTGTTGTTGTTTTTGATTTTGTTGATTTTTTAAAAATCATTTTTTGTTTGTTTGTTTTTGTTTTTTACTGATTGGGAAAGAATAGTTAGTTTGTTGGGTTTGCATAGCAAGATTTTGGTAGCAGTGTGTGGAGGGTGGCTACAGGGGTGTGTTTTCTGCAAAAATGCCAAACTCTTATCCCATGAACAACACAGCCAATGCCAAACAACTCCACGATAGAACAACAGCTGGCCTGGGCAAAGCCCATCAGTGATGGAGGTAGTGCCACTGGCATAACAATCTCAAGAGGGAAAAAAACGCATTATTTCAGCTGTAGAGCGGAGTGTGAACATGCGAGATAAACAGACCTGCAGACACCAAGGTCAGTGAAGAAGGAGGAGGTGCTGCAGGTGTCGAAGGGATTGCCCTGCAGCCCGTAGTGAAGGTCACAGTGGGGCAGGCTGTCCCCCGACCTCCCCAGATAGGTTCACCACAGAGCAAAGATCCACCTGAGCCATGGAGGACCCCACAGAGGAGCAGGGGATGCCCAAAGGAGGCTGTGACCCACTGGGATGCCCACGCTGGAGCAGGTTTGCTGGCAGGATTTGTGACCCGGCAGGGGACTCATGCTGGAGCAACCTGTTTCTGAAGGACTGCACCTCATGGGAGGAATCTCACACTGGAGCAGGGGAGGAGAGCAGGGAGCCAAGAGGGGCAGAAACGATATGCAATGACCTGACTGTAGCTTCACATTCCTGAGCCTCTACAGGGGAAGAGGTAGGCAAACTTAGAGTGAAGTTGAGCCTAGGAGGAAGGGAAGGGTGGTGGAGAAGGTTTAAGATTTAATTTTTATTTAAGGTAATCCTACTTCGATTTTATTCTTAATAAATTGAACTAATTTCCCCAAGCTGAATTTGTTTTGCCCATGATGGTAATCAGTGAGTGATCTCTCCCTGTCCTTACCTCAACCCACAAGCCTTTCATTATATTTTCTCTCCCACATCCATCTGGGAAGTGATAGAGCTGCTTTGGTGGGCACCTGGCATACAGCCAGGGTCAGCCCCACCCACAATCTCACACCCCTGAAGTCTGCATTAGACACTAGCTGTAACCAAAGAATTAAGTCTCTAGGTGCTTTGAATCAAACACCAAAACGTACATATGGCTAGTTAATATGGCAGATGAGAACATGCTGCATGAAATAAGAATTTGCATGTTTCTCTCAGAGTAACAGAATCATTAGTGTATAGCCTGAAGACAGATGCCTGCAATCATTGCTGGCCATCATATCTCCCACTTACAGGCAATTTAGGTTCCTTTTCATGACATTAAGAGATGAAAAATCACTTCCTTTTTCTTGCTATAATGTATTTATCTCATTCCATATACAAGTTTTCAGACAGGAGGGGTCTTTGTGATTAAAGCTTCTGTTATCTTCATGCTAAAAATGTTGCCTGAACTATTTCCATATTTTATAAATAATATTGATAACAGTGACTAATCTCAGGACTTTTCTCCCTTAACAAGCACCCTAACCCACTGTTTTATACCTTCTTCTTTCAGTATGACTAGTCAAATAGTTCACTGATTTGTAGAAAGTTGTCTGTAAACTAGTTAACTAAATAGTTAGACCAGTGTTTTAGGAGATAAATTATGAGCTGGATATTTTTAGACACAGAGAAAATAAACTTGCACCTCCTGGAAGCCTACTAATTAATGAAAATCTGGTAAGACAAGCAACTTTTCTTTCATTAAGTACTTTTTTTCCTTAATGGAGAAGGGCTTTCATGCTGACTAAATAGGGTTTCTTGGAATGTAGAATGAATGATTCATTTGTTGATAGTACTTTACTAAGAAAGAACATAAAGAAGAGAGTTGAACAAAAAACAGTGTCTTTATTTTTTTCCTACAGGAAAACCTAGTAAACACCTTGCTTTGAAAGGCAGATAATTTTAGATAACTATAAACAAGTTAGTGCATTGATATGTTTTCTGAAGCAAGATTTGAGAACTGTTAAATACTAAGACTATCCTGGTTGTCTAACTCAGAATATCAGTGGAATCAAGCTGCTTGCATTCATTGCTATATTCACTGGACTAATCATTAGGTGTTCCTTTAGAGAAAGGGAACAAGAAAAGAGACTTCTGTGGTTGAAACATTTACCTTGGTAAAAATTTGGTCCTTCCTGAGAATTTGGCTTATGAGGAAGTGAGCTGATTAGCCCAAAATAGCTCATTTTACAGGAAAACTCTAACCATGTTAAAGAACATGGATACCCGTGGAAAAGGTGCTCCCTAGAGCACTTGTAGCCTGCCTCTGAAAGACAAAATACCTTTTAAGAATACTGAAACCATAACTTTTGTAAAGGTGTGCAAATATAAAGATATGCTTGTATATATATTTTAGCCTTTCAAGCTCAGTTCAAGTCTTGTCCGCTGTTTGGAAGTATTTTGATGGGAAAATATTCCATTGTGTAAGACTTGCACTGTAAGCTTGTAAAGAAAATTGTGAGGAAGGAGACAATCCTGTAGTTGCCAGCTTGCCTACACAGGGAATATTAAAAATCATAAAATCTATAGTAATACAAGCTTGCATTTTGAGTTAGTTTCTCCCCAAGCTTACTAACAAGTACTGTGATAAAGTAGTCCTTCCTGCTTGTTACAACAGAGTTAAAAGAAACAGGGATCCATCTTACTATTTCTGAAGTTTCATTGCAAATACAAAGACAAGTATTTTGTATAATCCATTAAAATAAAATAGAACAAAGACTGAAAAATCCTACTACCCATATAAGTGTCACTACACATTTCAGATTCAACACCTACCTGCTTAAATATAGTATTAATAAGAACAGCCATAGGATCATAGAATATGCTGAGTTGGAAGGGATCCAACTCAGGATCAGGATCAAGTCTGATTCCTGTGCCTGCACAGGACACCCCAAAGATTACACCCTGTGCCTGAGAGCATTGTCCCAGCGCTTCTTGAACTCTGTGGTCAGGCTGGTACTGTGACCACTGCCCTGGGGAGCCTGTCCCAGTGTTCAGCCACTCTCAGTGAAAAATCTTTTCTTGATATCCAACCTAAACCTCCCCTGACTCAGCTTCAGCCCACTCCCTCAGCTCCTGTCACTGGTCATGAGTGCACAGATCTGTGTGCCTGCCCCTCCACTTCCCCTCATGAGGATGCTGAAGGCTGCAATTAGGTCTTCTCTGACAAATTTATAATTTCATATAAAAAAAACCACAAAGGTGGTTATATGCAGAAATTATATGCAGAANCATATATATATATATATATGTATATATATAGCAGAGTAATAGTGCTGTTAATGAGATTGCTTCAGCTGCAGTTAGGATATCCTAATAATTTTCATAAAAATCAATATTAGTTTTTCAATAAATCTTCTGTTTGAAAACTGCTAATTTCAAGTATGAAGGAATGTGAATGGACAGAGGTTTGGTTTTTGGTTTTTGGCTTTTTTTTCATTTTATGTCTGCTTTTGAAGTGCTGTAATTAACTTTTTAACAGGAACATTTTTTTTTTTGCACACAAAGAATAACTGCAAATGGATGGTGCCAAAGAAAGTTCTGTAGAGTAAAATACAGAATATGTAGTGATTGAGAAAAACAGATTGTAAAGTATATTCTTCCACACTGTGAAATCCTAATGATGACAGATTGCTGTCATCATTAGAGACTGAGCTCTGCTATTTGCCAAAATGATTACACAGCTCTGACAAATAACCTGGAAATATTTCAGCACAGAATATTTGAGGCAGTAATATATTTCACAACAAAAATATTTGTGTCTATATTAGAACATATAAAGCATCTCAGGCTACATAGCTCCACATAAGTTTTCAGTTGTGCCGATCTGTCAATTTTCTTTAACTCCACAAGAAACTATTAAAATCTCCCTCCAGCAAACTTCCCTTTTCCCACTGATACTACTTTTACCAAGAATTGTGCATTCTGATCTTGTTCAGCATCAGTTCTTCCTTTTCTATTTTCTCACCACCCACTTCCCTTCTTACTTTCAGATATCCATCTTATAACTTTGCTACTGTAGGTGTACGGCTGAATCCTATGGAGAACTGAGTTATTTTTAATCCGTTGTCTACACATTTGTGCCCTGTTTAATTGTGAATTTGTGATGGCTTAAAAACAACAGTGACCTTTATAAAATTAAAAGAGATGAGGACCACTACAAGTGTTTATGTTTTTTCAACCTTACTGATCTATTAATTTTTCTTCCTTCTGATTTCCTTCTCCCTTCATACCATCTGTTTCCAATTTTAAAGTATTTATTCACATGTTTTAATTAGTTAGGATTTTATTTCTTTTACTTGAATATTTCTACCAACACTTACCCCAGTAATACTGGTTCTGTTATGACTGAAATATTTTTTCTTATTCTTCATTATGAAGAACTACTGTCACTATTTCACTGCTATGACTGTTTCCTACTCACAGTTTCATCAATATTATTTCACACAACATACAACAGGTCATGAAAAACATTTTTTTTTTTTACAAAATGTTCCAAATTTCCAATGTTAGTAACAATCTTATTTGATGTATTGAATTTCATAATACTATTCATCTATCCTTTGTTTTCTCAGAATCAAAACCAGACATTTAGTTTTGTATTTTCTTAGGCACCATTGCAATAAGAATGGAACTTCCAAGAAGTAGTGCTAACTAAATAGGATTTTTTTTAAGTATTTTTCAACTCTACACATATGAATGCAGAAAAAGAGGATCAGAAAAAACGTCTAACCAAAGTTACCTTAGGTTACCTGTAACCTAAGTTACAGGTGATTGTGATCCCATTAGTCAGAGATGCCTCTGCCTGAATGAAGGAGCAAATAAGACCTTATGTGGAAGTCAACAACATAGATTTTATTTACTGGTATGTGAAGCAGAGAGCTAGAAAGAAAGATAAAAGAGGAGAGAGAGAGCAAGGTGGGGGAAGAAAAAGAGGGGGGAGGCCAAGCTGAAGATAGTCACCACTGTGCATCCAGTAGTGTCCTGTTGGTCCTTCTTCACTCTTTCTGAAACAGTGAAAATCATCTTATTGTGGGAGATTTCTACCCTAAATAATAATTTATTTGATGTTGCACTTAAAAAAAGCTATTTTCAAACTGATTTTTTCCTTGAACTGATTGATATGTCAATCAATCACCTACAATCAGACCTGGCCCTACCACAAGTTAAGAGTAAAAAAGAAAAAATAATCTGACATTAGCTAGAGTAAGTAATGAATGCATTCATTCTCTGGTGAATCCTCTTATGTTGTGTCTGATATTTGTTAGGATTTATGATAGAAATAATTTTATATCTCATAAGTCCCTTTGACACTTAATGTTGTAATCAGTTATTGATCCAGGACACGATATTTGTCACCATTTATCTATATCCATTCCTTTGTTGATACACAACCAGTAATTGTCTTGTAGTCAAACACTGCAAACAGTGTTAGAAACACACTCCAAGAATGACAAGTACATAAGGATGGCTCTTGTTATGCACCACTCACAGGGAGATTAGTAGGCTTAGAGAGAGCAGAGATTAGGTGTGGTTTATTAATTTAAAAAAGAAGAATAAAAATACTTAGTTTCCTACTGGAAGTACTAGAAACAGCAGATATTGAGGGATCATGTTCTCATTCAAATAGGCATGTCTTTTGGCCAAGACAGCTTACAATTTAAAAAAAAAAGAAAAAAAAAAAAGAAAAAAAAAGGTAGTTGTTGATATAGAAAATGAATTTTTCATATATATTTTTGGAAATGATTGCTTATTAATTCTCAATATAGTCAGTACTACACATATGTATATATACATGTGTGTTGCTTTAGACACATGAGCTACTAAACCAGTAGTTTTATCTCTACTTATATGACCAATTATCAGTATCATATTTATGTCCTCAAGCAAGCCAACAGTTAATTTATAATCAATACAGTATATGTAGTTAATTCGATGTTTCTTTCTTCTATTCAACTCACAACACAGTAACAGCTATCAATCCATGATCTTCAACTCTTCCATCAAAACCCAAATTTTCAATTTATCAATATCTGAAAGGATGTGGCTTCTAATTATAGCTCTAGCCATTGAAATCTATGCCTATCTTTTCGTCTTGATTTAGTTACCACACTATATCTAACCTCATCTATGATTATTAATCATTTGTTAGAGTTTATCTTTACCATGAGTCCTTTATAGACCCCATTACAATAAGAACTGGGCTGTCTGTATTTGCTTGTAATACTGAAAGAAAGGGATACAGAAGGGATCCCCCTGGGTCTTTGACTCCTATCCCATGCTGTAATAGCTACTATATTTTACTATATGGTTTAAAAAATACAGTAACATGGAGCTAGAAAGTTTAGGAAACTAGTACAAAAAAAAAATATTTAAAATTACTCTAAAAGAGTATGAGCGTAGATTGACTGCAAAGATACAATTTGAAATTGTTTTAAAATCCGATATTAAAGGAACATTTGATATATGTGTAGAAAGAAAATTCAACTATTTTTAATGAAATTTGAGATGAAAATAATTTGGTGAAATTTCCTCACAAAAAGGATGTGTGATCAGAATATTTCACATTACTTATGGCAGTGACTACTCAGAAGTCAAACAGAATATAAAAACTATCAAGAAGATTATAATTAGGAACCATTACGTTATCAATGAGGCAGCTGTAAATATTGATGTCAAAGGAAATGTGTGGCTATGGATATGTAATGATCATTGACAAAATGTTCATCTGAAATTTGAGGTTTGCAAGTTCTACCGTGTTTAAACATTGTATTTCGAGGAAATGGAAAAACTGTAACTTACTTATTCCTTTTAACTTATTTTGAGGAGAGAAAAGACACAGAACTGAAAGAAAACCAGACTTTTATCACCTTTTGACAAGCGCTGTACAGGTGGCCCTGAGCATTTGAAATTCTGGACCCCAGGTAAATAAGAACTTTAAGAGCTATCCCCACATATGAGAAAAAGAAGCAGTTACAAATTCACTGTAGAGCCACGACTGTGGTAGGTGAGCTGCAGGCAACCCAGGAGACTCCTAGAATGCATGGAGGATAACGTCGTGAGCCAAGTAATAGCAGCCCTAGCAGAGGGAATATCCTACTGGATCTGTTGGCCACCAACATAAGTGAGCCAACTGGGGATATCAAGATTGGAGGCAGCCTGGGATGCAGGGATCATGTATTGCTGGAGCATGCAGTTCTGAGGGATATGACTCAGGTAAGGAGTAAAGTTAGGCCCCTAAAATTTAGGAAAGCAGAATTCCATCTCTTCAGGGAGATAGTGGGACGCCCTGGGAGACTGCTCTTGAAGACAAGGGTGTGTGTAACAGAGCTGGTATTTCTCTATGGAAGTCCATGGAGTGCAAGATCTGGCAATCTCCAAGCAAGACACTGGCCAAAGAAGGCAAGAAAATGGCATGGCTGAATAGGGACCTGTCGGTCAAACTAAAGAGAAAGAAGAATATGCACAGAAAATGGAGACAAGGACAGGTAACCTGGGAAGAGTATAGAGAAGCAGTTTGGTAGTGTAGGGTTGGGATGAGATGATGAGATGAGATGAGATGAGATGAGATGAGATGAGATGAGATGATGAGACAAGATGAGGAAGGCCAAATAAAAGTTGGAACTGAACTTGGAAAGGGATGCAAAGAATAACAAGAAGGGCTTCTACAGGTATGTGAACTAGAAAAGGAAGGTAAAAGGAAGTGTATGCCCTCCAGTAAACAATGATGAAACATGGATGAGGAGAAGGTTGGTGTACTCAAAAACTTTTTCGCCTCAGTCTTCTATGGCAATCACTCTTCCCACCAATCTTGAGTGGATGGACAGCAGGATGGGGTCTGAGGAAGTAAAGTTCTTCCCACTGTAAGATCAGGTTCACGACCACCTGAGGAACCTGAATATACATAGGTCTATTGGACCCCAAGAGAGGCATCTGAGTCCTGATGGAATTGGCTGATGTAATTGCCAAGTCATTCTCCATGATATTTTAAAAGTCATGGCAAAGTATACAAAAAAAGGGAAACATATTATCTATTTTTAAAAAGGGAAGAAAGGATGACCCTGAGAACTACTGACCTGTCAGCCTTACCTCTGTGACTGGGAAGATCATGGAACAAGAAGTTATTCCAAAGCACGCTCTACTCTGCTTTCAGGGGAAACCACCTGAAGTGCTGCATCCAGCATAGGAAGGACATGGATCTGTTGGAGAAAGTCCAGAGGAAGGCCACCAAGTTGATCAGAGGGATGGTGCACTTCTTCTATGAGGAAAAGCTAAAATAATTGGGATTATTCACCGTGGAAAAGAAAAGGCTTCAGGGTGACCTAAATGTAGCCTTCCAGAACCTGAAGGGAACTTTCAGGAGAGACGGGGAAAGACTTTTACAGGAGCATGCAGTACCATGGCAAGGGGGAATGGGTTCAAACTGAAAGAGAACAGGTTTAGATTAGGTATTAGGAAAAAATTCTTTACTGTGAGGGTGGTGAGGCACTGGAACAGGCGGTCCAAGGANACTGGAACAGGTGGTCCAAGGAAACTGGCTGCTCCATCCCTGGAGGAGTTCAAGGCCACATTGGATGGAGCTCTAAGTGATCTGGTCTAGTGAAAGGTGTCCTGCCCATCGCAGAATGGTGGAACTAGACAGATGATCTTTAAGGTCTTTTCCAACCCAAACCATTCTCATGGTTCCATGATCTGATGGCTCCTGTCACTGAGGAAGAAAATCAGAAACAAAAGGTAAACCTTGTGGATTGAGGTAAGAGCAACTGGGAAAAAAGAAAAAAAGTTACTACTAACAGGACCCAAGAGAAACAGGTGATGCACAGTGCAGATGTTCACTATCTGCAGAGTGATGTCCAGCTCATCCCCAACAGCGACTGGCTCCCCTTCCAGAGAACTCCTTCAGTTTATATACTGGGGACAATATTCTGTGTTATGGAATTCCTCTGTGGTCAATTCAGGTCAGCTGTCCTGGCCATGCTCTCTCCCAGCTTTTTGAGCACCTCCTCACACTAAGCACTGCTTAGCAACAGCTAAACCATCAGTATGTTATCTCCATTATTCTCATACTGAATCCAAAACACAGCCCTGTAACAGCTACAAGAACACAATGAAATTTGTCCCATCTGAAACCAGGATATTTTTATTAGTGTATCCAGTGTACATTTTGAAACATTTTCTTATGGTTTTATTCTAAATACTTTCTTATTTTCTAAGGTTCTTAAAGTAGTTTATATATCATGTAAATATCTGCAGTATCTGAAAAACTTAAATATAAATATATGCTTTAAACCAATCCTCTGGTATTCCTAAGAGGAAATTCCTAAATCTGCATTGCCAATATGCATTGTCTCTCATGTTTCAGTAACAATTACATTAATTCTAAAGTGAACATAATAAGGTCTTGATTGTCCTGTTTATGATCTTATAGAGCTAAATCTGTGTTGATACAAATTCTGATTGTCATCTTCCCAAGCCCTATTCTTCGAGGGTTCTGACTTCATTAAAATTTAAATTTATTGTTTAATTAATCATTGGTTAAAGCAGGACAGTGAAAATTATAAGGATGCTCCAAGTGCAAATTAATAGCTGCAATAGGCAGAATACAATCTTATTGTCATGTCTATCAAAGCTCATGCTGGGTTGGAAAATCCAGATGTCGGTCTTACTCACATGAGAACCTTTACAAATGTAATTGTCCACACAAACAAAGATTACAATGACTAAATAATTGTTTACTGAAATTCATAAGAACAAAAATAAAGACTATGTATTGCCTAGGCACAAAATATATAATTATACAGATACTCAAAGATTATAAAACAAAAATGCAGATTAGAGACACAGGAACTAAGCAAAAAAAAAAAATTGAACATGTATTTCTCAGCGATTGTCTAAGTTTATACAATAAAATGTTACAAATACAAATTTGTAGGATCTTTTTTTTTATGAGGACTTCCTTAGGTCACTGATAGTTTTATTATTCTGTAAGGGTTCAGAAAGTTAGAGACAAAATTAAATAGACTGAGTAAAAAGTTAAATACATTTGACACAGAAGATTGTAATGATTTAAATACGTATCTGAGACAGCCCTTCTTCAAAAGAATAATAGTAATTGAGAAAATTATCTATATTTTAAAAATTTACTGCCTTGAAACTTCTTTCTTATGTAAGCAAAAAATGCCATTAAAGCATGTACCTCTATATATTCATGCATCTTTCCAAACACTACTAATCGTTTTATTTAGTTTTGTAGCAATGTATTTGAAAGTATCAGTGAATGAATGAAAAACAGATTAAACCTGTTAAAGAAAAGGGGTGGCAATGAATATTTCACTAAATAGAAACATGGCTAATTCTAATTGACTAAATTCCATCTGGCAATTAAAAAAAAAAAAGGAAGACACCATAGGTCTGGTTCTTGGAGTCAAACATAAAAAGTCGTCAAGTGGCCGTGATTGCTGTAGTATTACTCAAATCACTACAACTCGGGATTATATTTTACTCATTTATCCTGGTGGTCCTTGCAGTGCTTAAACAATCAAACACCCCAGTCAGTCATTACAAAGTTTAAAACATTCACACCTTAGATGTTATGTTTCCTGTTTGCTCCTGAGACAGCTGTGGCTCTGTTTAGGCTTCCTTTGGAATTATGGTATTTATACACTCAACAGCACAACCAGCAACAACAAAAGCAGAAACTCACGAGAAAAAAACAGGACAAGAAAGTAATGTAATATAGGATGTAATATAGGCATTGAGCACTCTGCATTGGCTGCCCTGCATGAGACTTTAGAACAATTGATGCACCAGTAAGTGCAGTTCTCAGCTATAGTCTGCAGAGACTTGGCATGTTGACTCTTGCTGGCTTCTGCTTCTTTTTCTGTCTAGAAAGAGAAAACTGAACAAATAACTGAAGAATAAGTGATCCTAAAGATCCCAAATCTCTGAAGTAAGGAACACTAAGATTTCAGGAGTGCAGTTTGTATCTTCATGCCAAACAGTGTTAGATTTTATAATATATTTATCATCTCAATATGTTTGTGTAATACAATGACTCCCATCAGATTCTGATAGGGTAAATATTTACATAGAGCAGAAAGGACAATTTAATTTATCTGTTGTTTCAAGTACTAACAAAAATGTTTCTATGTCGTGCATAATTGTACATAATGCAATCTAAAATCTGTAGTTATGCCAGCATCTTGAGCATATTCCTAATCTGCAGAAAATGCCACTTGGTCTTCTGGCAAAATAAATAATTCACAGACAATAATACAAATGGTAAGACAATAAAACATGATCTCTGAGACACAATTAGTTTTATTTAGATGAGAAAAGACTGGGAAGAAGACAATAATAGCTTTGCAATATATCTAATGTCTTCATAAAGCCAACAATGAAAACTAGCTCTTCTCATATGCTGTACGTGCTTCACTGAAGTAGTTTTCATCTGAGAGACATAACTTCTCTTTTTTCAGAAGTCTGAATCAAGTGAATTCTGACAATACTGGGCAACCAAAGCATGATTTTAACTCCTTCACTATGCCTAGTTACTTGACACCAGAAACCATTTAAAATTACCATGAGACAAAATAACCAGTAAAATGTTAATAACATGATTGACAATAACAAAAATACACCCTACTCAGATTTAATCCTCCTCGAAGTAACTTGGATGACCATCAAACATAAGAATTGCAAACAATTTAGAAATAAGTGAATAGGCCAGGTTCCTCTTATGCAGAAGTAGACAACTACTATAAAGAATAGATAATATATTAGTCAATTATAAATTTGCACTTGATGCAGATATCTATCTATGTATCTATATAATCTACACCTATTCTGTATCTCTATATAATCTGTGTCTATAAATATGCATAATAAATGCATTTCAAGATAATTTTGAAATTACGGGCCACTTCATATTTATCATACACTTTTAAAATTAATGTAAAAAGAATTCAAATGCATTCCAGTAGAGAGCTTGTGTTCATTTCAGGATTTTCATCTTTTTTCTTTTAAACACTATTTCTCACTGTCTCTCAGCTTAAGTTTGATGAGTACAATTTTATTCCGTATGGATTTAGTAATATACTTTGAAGTAAAATATAAATTTAAACACAGGAGTTTTTTTCTTTTTTTCTCCCCAATAATATTAAATTTCATATTAACATAGTTTTTCTTTAGTTCTTATTCTGATTGTCTGGTTCCTCCCTATTTTATTGTGTGATTGCAGTTTTAAACAGGATTTTTACCTCTAAAAGTTCTAACTGAAATATGTTACTTTGAGATCTAAATTTCTCTGGATTCTATTGCTTCCCAGCTGAGATCTAGGGAAGCAGTCTGTGATGCTCATATAATGAAGAATTTCATCACTGTGCCACTTTCTCATTATCACTGTTTATGGCACTTCTAGGTGAAAATAAGTTTGATGGTAACAATACAAATACATGTAACTCCAGTTCTGCCTGATTCACAAGGTTTCATGCCTGGACTTCAGGTATCATTCTGTGCCAACCCTTCTACAACAGCTTTTATTTAGGAATCATGAACAGTTCAGTATACATGTTTTTCTTTTCATTACTATAAACTAAAATTTAACTAAAACAACTTTAGACAACAGTTACTTGTGTGCTAGACAAATTATCACAGCTATCAAAGTCAGGTCAGACAAATAAAAAGTCAATGGCCGTTTGCTAGTACTGACAGAAATAGTATTTCCTATGCTGTACGATGCCAGAACAGGAGATTAAATTGAACAAAGTTTTCATGCTACATTCCTTGTTATTCACAGTTTTTCGAATTACTGATATATACTACTTAACTGCATAAATTTGGTGAAGACAGAGAAAAATATTTGATAAAATTTGGCCTTGAGAGCCTTGAACAACAAAAAGAAGACTGAGACATGAAAGAATATGATCAAAAAAGATCTATTCTTTTCTTAAAAGACAAACACTATAACCAAATTAGAAATGAATGACTGAGCCTTGGCATCAAATTGATGCTGCATTGTTTCTAGGAAGCAGGAATAGCCATATTTTGAATTATCTATAATCCCCAGTTTTGTCTTTTAATATTATGTATACTTGCAAAAGCCTTAATATTTCTTTTTTTTTGATTTCTTTTAATTTTTCTATTATTAGTAATGAAAACCAAAGTCTTATACAATACACTTACATTGTTTGCAAAATGTATAATTTTTCTCTCTCTTAAATATTCAGGTTTATCTGTAGAGAATGCACACAAGTGTAACTCTGAGAGCATGTAATAGGAAAGTAGTTCTTTTCAGTATTGTAGTTATTTTTTAGACAAAAGCATTATTTGTAAGTTTGTGCTGGGAACAAAACATAATTTGTATGTATTTTGGCAATCAATTTCCCATCTGAAAATCACTCAATAGCTACTTTAAGTTACTGATTTTTTATGATGCCAGGCAATACCAATGAGCATGGTGTTTCTTGTTTCACATCAATCACTTTGGAAATTCATAAGCAATTTAGCTATAATTGTATATGGGCTACAGTTTCATTAGTCGTCAATAAACAATTTAAATTACAGAATTTAACATATGGGGGAAGAGAACATCAACAGTGTTTTGGGCAGTGGTGGCTTGAAGAACATTAACAAAGGATCAACATTAATAATATTTCTTCCTTACCCCAAGACAAAATAAACGTATTTGGTTTACTTTTAGAATGTTCAGAGTCTGAGGCAGCTTTGATACTAAGGAAAAGAGAAATGGCATGGAAGAATTATTAAGTTTAAAACCCATTTCATCAAATGCGGAATCAATAACTTTCCAAGCGACAGAATATCACAAAAGCAAAGCAAGGAAAAAAAAAAATCACACATTCCATTTCCATGTCTTAATTTCTTTCTGGCAAGGGTGCTCTCTGCGTCCTTTCCAAATTCCCTTTCTGTCCCCACTTTTTTTTAATATATTCAATGTGTTAGAAAGAAAGGGATGGAAGAGAATCTTAATCACAAAGTAAAAATTAAATCATACTATTTCACAATGGGATGTCATAACAGCATAATTATACTATTGCTGTGCATGTAATATTATAATTTCAAGGCTATGTTGAAGTAGTAAACCCAAAGAATAACTAATAAACCAAGATTTGAACCTATTTATTGAAGTAAATGTATACCCTAGTTCATGAAGTTAATATAAGATATTTTTGCTCCTGATTTGCAAACAGGTATGAGATGCAATGCTATTCTGATCCTTACTCAGCTTTCACAGAATGGGAGATTTTTTGACCTGATTCTAGTAAGGTTAGATAAGATTTAGTCTGTGATAGGAAAAAAAAAAAAAAGTGCTGTAATATGTTTTAATTAAATTGGAAAGGTTTAGTTGTACTTTCTAGTTTAGTAGAGAAAAATATTTCTTAAACCTTCAGAACATTTCAGAAAACAATTATATTTATTTTATTAATTTTGTCTATTTTTCTGTCTTACAGGAATAGATAATTGTGGAGGCCGAAAGCCCCACAGCAAACGAACCTGCCTCTCTCCCCTGGAGGTAATGCCCTCAGGCACTCCCTCCTTGTAATGGTTACAAAAAATTTACTCCCGACATGCCTCCCTGTTTCATGTAAATTGCCTGTACCCCATTGGCCCTTCCCCTTTGTACCTCCCCTGAGCCCTCAGATGATTGGTTTGCTGCTCTACCCCACCCCCTGGCTCTCCTGTATCAACCCTGCTCCCTCAGACCCCTTGAGCTCGATCGTCCCTGGGCCCCTTCAAGGCAAGAAGAATAAAGCTTCGCCTTGGACCACCACATGCGGCTCCCGTCTCTTCCCTCCTTGCACTGGCCGAAGTGGAGAGCTCCTGAAGGAGCTGAATCACTCTGTGCCCAGGAGTGAGCAAGGAGGACATGCCTGTGCCTTGAGGACATGCCTGTGCCTTGAGGACGTGCCTGTGCCTTGAGCACGTCCTCCCCAGGACGCCTCTCCAGAAGGTTGCGGCACTCCATCACCGCCCCAGGGCCCGCCGCGACAGATAGTACTGACACAAGTATGACCTACGTGTTTAATTTTCTATGTTTTATCCTCTTTAAATGTAGCTACAATACAAGCTATTCTGTAGCACCACAATGTTAAAATAATAGTATTTTACATGGAACAAGTTGTTGAAGATAATTTTTTTCCTGACGTTCATCAAGAAAGAAGCAAGCTAGTGACATGTTGCTACATGTTTGTGGATTATTTAATTTTTGTACCTGAATTTTCAATGGTGACCTTTTTGAGATATAGAATGGAATTTCTGCTTACAAGAACTGTCAGACTAATGGCAATAGAAGCACATATTATGTGGCAGCAGTGTCAAATCCTTGACTCCTCTGTTCTAAGGAACCTCACCTCTACTAGAGACTGCTCAGTGAAGTGAGATCATTTTATGTTCATAACCACTCCTGTTTAGAGTCTTCTTATGTTGCTTTTTATTTTACTTTTTCCAGCCTGCTGATCGTTGTTCTAAATTACCTCTCTTGTAAAATAGTAATGCTATACATTAGGAGGGCAATGGATCAAAACTTCCCATTGAGGAGACCTGTGATCCTCCCATAAAATGATAAAAACCACCATAAAAGTTATGCTGGCATTGTATGTGAACTGATAGCATGAATAATAAAAAATAATCACAGCTAACACTTCTATCCAAACTGTTTAATATGCTGCTTATTAAAACAGAAACTACAGAATTACACAAAGAATTTAATAATATATCTTAGTACCAAATTTAAGATTATACAGTTAAATTAACAAAGAAAATGTAGAAATTAGAAATGAAGAAATTTTCACGGTATTTTTCTAAAATGTTTCTGGTTTCTTGCAGATGTAGACAGGCATAAACAACTCCAGAATTTAACTGAGTTATACAGAAAATGGTATCAAGAAAAGATTTTAAAATTTACAATGCTTTGAAGACTTATAATGCTTTTGCTTTAGCCAGCAGCTAGTAGATTGTCAGTATATCCCAAACCAAAGTTCTACTACTCTGCTGGCACCAGAAAAGTAGCAGGAATGGTTTAGGTTCTAAAACCAGACAGAGCAAAGAACCTAAATGAAGAGGTCAAATACACCATTAAATCAATATACACCTGGGCAAATACAAAACTCTTCCCCCTGCACGCTCCCCCTCCTAGTAAATATCCATCATTTAAGGAAATAAAAAAACAAAAGAGGTAGGTCATTGTGGACCACCACTTGGTTCAGGTGAGCTAAAAAACCCAGTACAATATTCCTCAGTTAAGGTTTAAAGAATTAAGTAAAGACCACAGCAAAATGTAAAGGTAGTGCAGTAGAATTGCACATATAAATTTGTATGGAATTTGAAAAAAGTTTGTGTAAAGAAGTCTATACAGTTTGATTCACTCCATTTAAAAAAAAAAGAAAAATCACCAATATTACAGGTTGCTTCATTAGGGAAAGAACATTGAACACAAAGTTTGCTGTGGACATGGAGAGCAGCAGGAACTTGATTTAATGATGTAGTAATAACAGATAACCAAAAAGCTTAGATGTGTAGAGATGGCTTATATGTGCTTGATGTGTGAAAAGTCTAGGAGGGATAGAAACACTTATGCTTCAATGCATACACCAGTCATTAAATACTTGGAGAAAGAGAGTTCTGTTCCTCTATGAACAGATTATTTTATAATTATGGTTTTTTATAAGGATTGAAAAATGGCAGATAGCAGAAATAAAAAGGAAGGCTAGATAAAACTGATCTGACATTATGGAATCCTATTTAATCTTTTGATAGACACTGTTGATAAAATTGAAAGCACTTTTTGATACATAAATGATTGTAAAAATATTAGTCATTTGAAAAAATATATATTTTTTCATTCTTCTATTTCATCCTAGAGGGATGCTTTAACACAGTAGTAGCAACTTTGGTAAATATATTTATTTAATGTTAAAAAAGAGACTGTGCAAGATTCATAACAATTATTTTCTAGAATATCCTCTGATATGAGTCAGGTAAAGATAAAATTCCATTCAACTAACTCTTCTCCAAGTCACTGATGTTAGATCTCAGTACAAGAAAAAAAACCCTAGAATAGACACAGCATATATGCAATGGACTTCTCCTCAGGAAACTGATCTGCAATACTGAAAAGCAGCTATTAAGGAGAAAGACATAGATGTATAATGGAGGAATACATCTTTGAAAATGTCTTCACTTGGTAACCCACTTCCTGCTCTCATTTGTTACTAAAATATCCAGGACCACCGAGTAGTTTAATCCATGAGACTTGAATTCCCCACTGGTATTAAAAAATTCTGATATATGTAGTCAATCTACAGCAAGTTTCATCTAACCCACATAATCTTTAGCAAAACAAACGAACAAACAAAAGTGTAATTAAAACCAGCAACCAGACATTTAAATCAAAAAATACGTCCAATGTGCATCATGGGTTTGTTATAATATCAGACATACGTTCAATTATTAAAAAAAAATACATAATATGGTGGAAGTTTTGTAGAATTGGCAGAACTGAGTTTCTGTTGAGACAGCTATAGCTTTTTTCCCCTATCAAGCAATCTCCAAAGCGTAACTTCTACTTAAATGAAAACCACAGCAAACTCTCTTGGTTAATGAGATTCCATGTTAATCCCCCATGCTGCAAATCAATTATTTAAAGCCTTTCACAGCTAATGAATCATATAGTACTTTCTGATTAATGCCAACAAGCTAGTTGTAATGCAGTGAAGCAATCAACAGTGTTAACCACTCTGTTTTAAGGATACTTCTCTGTGGCTAAAGAAGAAATGACACAAAATATTTTAAAATAAAGTATTTTTGCTTAAGAAAAGCACAGAACTCAAACTGAAGCAGAGACTATATTGTCATATTTACCAGTAAAACACTAAGAACCATTATATGTTAATTGCAAATTCTGCAATGCAATAGTCAAATAATGCTTAGCATTTTTCAGGAAAACCTTTTTTACAGAAGCATATATTATACTGACTGTTTCTCATTAGATGTTGACGAAATAAAGTGCTGGTACTATAGTAGAAATATTAAGCGTTCTGGATATTTTATTAATTTAAGTAATGTAAGTATGTTGTTCTCAACTTACATGTAATGCTTTGTGATCAATATTTTGCAATGGCACTGAGTGAAATTTTCTCAATAAATATGTTTAACAATGATGTTATAGAAGAAAGAAGTTTGGGATAATTAGGAAAAAAGATAGCATGGTAAATTACTAGACTCCAGTCCAAATAAAAAAGATTTCTCACTGAAAAGAAAAGTGTTTAGCTACTGTGCTAGTTTTGGCTAGGGAAGAGGTAAATTTCTTCAGTATGTCCCTTATGGGACTATGTTTTGGGTTTGACAACAAAACAGGGTTAGTAACATAGACTGCAGACCACTTTATGGGGTGTCTGGTACATCTGGAATCAATTGCCCTAGGGGTGGTAAGAGAGCCCACCAATTGCTATGGACTGATACAGAGCGCACGGGAACAGGATGAAGGTCCTGAACACCTGCAATATACCAATGACATTATTCTGGGGGGTTTCATGCTTTATCCTGAGCCAGTAATCATGCACAACACAGCTGTTTGCTTGCTTCCCCACCAAAAGGATTGAGGAGAAAATTGTAAAAGCCAGGGAACTCGTGGATTGAGAGAAAGAGTTTAATAGGGAAAATAAAGGCAAAGAAAAAAAACCAAGGAATTCATTCACTGCTTCCCATGGGTAGGCAGGTGTTCAGCGATCCCCAGGAAATACGGCCCCATCACACACAATGATTACTTGGGAAGACCAATGTCATCCCTCTAAATCTCCCCCTTTTTCTCCTTCTTCGCCCCACTTTATACACTGACCGTGATGTCACATGGTCTGGAATATCCCTTGGGTCAGTTTTGGGTCACCTGTCCTGGCTGTGTCTCCTCCCAGCCTCCCATGCACCCCCAAATTCTCCGCCAGCATGGCAGTACAGAAAGAAGAAAATGCTTTGGCTCTCTGTAAGCCCTGCTCAGCATGAGCAAAATTATCACTATATTATCAACCCTGTGTTCAGAACAAATACAAAACACGATCCCATACCAGTCACTATGAAAAAAATTAACTCTACTCCTTGTCAAAACCAGAACATGGGGCAATGCTGATATGCTTGAGAAGAGAAAAAGAACAATTCAGATTTTTCTGGAAGCTAGTTTTGCCACAAATAATTGAAAGTCAGAGGCCTTGGACTCCAGAAGGTCTAACTTTGACCTCTTCAGGGACCTACACAGAAGGATCTCATGGGAACGCACTGTAGAGGGAAGACGGGTCCAAGAGAGCTGGTGAATATTTCAGGACCACTTCCTTCTGGTTCAAGTGCATCCCTTGAGGCACCGATGTGCTTGAGCAGGACGGTGACTTCCACTAATCCCCTCCAATCTTGCCCAATCTGTGATTCTGTCACCTGTACAGAGATCAATTTTTATGAATAAAATTATAAGACGGGCATCGTTACATTGTAGTGAATGTAATCAATATAATAACAGCTATGTCTCTGCTAGCATACAAAAAGGAAATGCAGCATCACCGGGAACTTGACAGTTCGAGGGTGTCCCGGCCTGCTGTAAAGGGAGAGTCGGGGAACATTTTTTCTCATAGGTTTCTCGGACAAAAATAAAGCGCAGATGCAGCAATATTGTATCTGAGAACTCTTTATTGAAAAGGAAGGTAAGCGCTCGTACCGAGGGGGGGGCAGAGAAGGGATCCAAGCGGANTAGGGGTATGTTAATCAGAGTTAACAAAATCTAATGACCAATCAACATTGATTTGATTTCAGTCTTGAAGTATTGACTCTTTTTTTTTAATCTTTTTTTCAGGGAATGAGTATTGCAGACAAAGAAATGATATAATAAATGAAAGCAGTTCCTGAAAGCCACATAGACAAGAAGCTTCATGTACCCCTTGAATTCAGTGAAACATGATATTGCACGTAATAGTCTAAGAAAATGAAGTCATCGGGGCAACATAAATAAATAAATAATTTAATTAATTAATTCATAAGCCAGAAAAACCCCAACAGAAACAAAACCACCAAAAACAGAATAAAAGGGAAACAGGATAAAGTCTAGAGATTTATGTAATGTTGGACACTTGGAGTTATCAGTTTGTGAGTTTTGTCTTTTACTTGATTTTGGAGAAATGAAAAATCAAGGTGTTAGACATACATAAATCACAGCATAGCCAGCAATAATTTATTTATGATGAATACTCAACTAAGAATATGAAGAATATGAAACTATAAAAATAAAGTATTGATTTCAGGGCATTTTCATTTCCTAAAAAAATATTTTTTCTNTGGAGTGACCAGTTTGTGAGTTTTGTCTTTTCTTGATTTTGGAGAAATGAAAAATCAAGGTGTTAGACATACATAAATCACAGCATAGCCAGCAATAATGATTTATTTATGATGAATACTCAACTGAGAATATGAAGAATATGAAACTATGAAAATAAAGTATTGATTTCAGGGCATTTTCATTTCCTAAAAAAATATTTTTTCTATTTTAACATTACTATAGGACATGTTTATTTTAAATATGAAATATTTTTATATTTTAAAACAAATACAAATATATACAAAAATTTAATATCTTCTAGTGATAATTATGAATAGAGAATCTTGTACTTATTTAAAAATACTTAAAAGATTTTGTTTTAGTTTTGTGCAACTTTATCTTTGTTCAGAGAAAGACCTAAAAAGGAAGTATAATAAATGAAAACTTTTCCTAAAATATGTCTTAGCCAGATAGCTAAGAAATAGTCAATGAATTCCTTAGAAAGGATCTCCCAGATAACTGAGCTCAGTTCTAGATGTGCACTAATTAATTATTTGCTGTGACTGTTCAGGAGTAAGGCAAGCAAGATAATTATGCATTTAGCACATTTGCAGTTGTTTTGTGCATGCATGTCACTAGTAGGTATTTGAACCTTATTGCTTTCTTCCTTAGTAAAGCAGGATGAATAAAACCAGTAGAGGTTCCATAATCTTTTGCAGAATTGGTAATGTTTAGGCAAACGTCAAAGAATATCTGGGCAAACTTAATCACCACAGCACAAAGGAATAAATCTCCCAAGTCACTTAGGAGGATAAGGTCCGTGGGACATTCAGTCCGGGGGTAGTTCTGTCTCTGGAGCCAGCAACTCTGATCTGTGGGGTGAGAAGAATGGTAGGCAAGGTGGAGGAGCATCAGTCTGGTGTCTAGTACCACTCACATATGGAAGTTAACAGCTTGGCTGCAGTATCTGCACCAAAGGGTTATTTTTGTCTTTCAACAAATTGTTCTGGAGATTCAAAAAGAGAAACAGTGCGGGAAAATACAGGAAAGATAGTCTATAAGAGGTCTACACATTAGCTGTGTCACTTACTCTTGAGAAAAATAGAGTACTAGCTCCTAGATAGCCCAAAGACTGCAGCAGGAAAAAAAAATGCTAATAGCATATTATGAAAAACATTAAGCATTTTAATGAAAAGAAATGAAACTATTAAAATCATATTTTTTTCCAGTGATACTTGTCCTCACATTATTTTACTAGTATTTTAAAGTTTTCTATCTAAATTATAACAGCCTTTGAAAAAAAAGACAATATCTAATTACTTCTTTTGAAAGATATCTCTTTTTCATGTAATCAGAAAAGTCTTATCAATCAATTATTTAAATATTATCAAAATAATAATAACAGGTATTTCTGGGGTGTTTTTCCCAAAGGGACTTATAATGAACTGAGATATTAAGTATGCTAAAATTTACAAGTTAATGTAAAAAAATAATTCCTTCCTTGCCCTTTAAGATCATTTATTGTGCATTTGACCTAAATAAATCTATTATTACAGAACCAACATTAGTGTGAGGATGATTATTACCATTGCAGTTGGGGTAGCTCAGCAAGATAGCAAATAACTGAAACTTCAGTATTGTGTAAAACAAAATGAGCTTGATTCATTCTATGACCATAAAGGAAACAAGGTGTTTTCTTCTCTGCAGTGAATATGTTATACATAAAACCATACCATAGATGCAACCTTTTAGAGGATTCTGACTTTTTTTGCCCTGACAAAATTTTATAACTCTGAAGATCCTAACATTTTTAAAAATCAGTTATTCCTACGAGAGTGAGCATTTTAAAGTATATCTAGATGGCAATGGTGTGGGAGGGTTGACATTTTGAAGTTTCTCTGATCAGGCAGTAATTTTCAAAAAAGTTATTAAAAGAATTTAAACTAGTAGGTTGAAGGACTGAGAAGGAACCCATCAAAAGGTACTCAAAAAGTAAGCTTAAGTGGGGTGAACATAGGGATAGAAACTCTTTTAAGAGTTTTTTCCCCCTAAGATTTAATACTGACTTGCCATATGGTATAAAAAATGTGATAGGTCTGCACTTATAAGGAACAGTTCCTACAGGGTGACTTTTCTGGAAGTGTCAAGATCTGTGTTTTGATGAATATAACTGGGACAGCTTCTTAACATCATGTGAAGATTTGATGTAATCCATGAGTGTTTGCTTTACTTCCTCTATTTTATTATATTTATCTGTCTTGTAGAAGAGACAGATCATAAAACAAGTCAACAAATCAAAACAAAGTCATATGGCTACTTTGTGTGAATGTTAATGATTTCCATACAATTCAAATGTTCTTCCTGCTATTTTTTTGCTCAACACTCACTTACTATGAGCATTCAGGTGAAGGAGTGAGATAAACTAAAGCTATTCCTTGTTTTTTATGGAATCATTGTAAGTAGTGTGTGTGTGAGCCGTAGCGGAGTGGAAGGCTTCATCAGTGTAATTGTTTGTACATTCTTGTGATGCTTTTTAGTAATGAAGTACTACCCTCATACCAACAGATATGCTTATAAAGATTCTCATTGCCTCTAGAAAGTACTGTTATTCTCTTTTATAAGTATGGAAGTGAAGCCAATTGGCCTATTTTTGCTCTAAAAAGTCTTGAAATGCTTATTGAGGATTTGTCCTAAAATAAAAATACTGCCTCGCAGCTTTTAAGAAAATTGGCTTTTGGTGAAAGTTACCCAACAATGAGTTGCTATAAATTTGCCTTTGTTGCTGAGATCTGGATTGTTCCTTGCTTTCTTCCTAGCATTAGAGTGTATATTTTCAAGATAAGTACAGCATTGCTTAATCACGTATCTGGTGTGATTTCAGAAACATATGTTAACTTGATTAACTCTGTGAATTGATCATATTCTGAAGAACTGGTGATTCCATTTTGATTTTATTCTGTAAAAATTAGAATATATTCAAGTTCAAATTAAAAGGGGTATTTGCAATGCAGTAAAAGCTTAGTATATATGTAAAAGTGCAGTCAGGCAGCATCACTTCACAAAGACAAAATACATTAAGGCTTATGCACTTGTGACTGACTGATTGAGACACTTTAGAGTAACAGATCTGTTAGGATTTGCAGACATAATACAAGGCCATAAATAAAACTTCTGAAGAAATACTTGCTGTTAATAAAAGCTAATGTCAATAGCATAGAATTAGTAGTTAAGGGGTGTGTGTTGATATCTCTAGTTCTATGTCACTTACCTTGCAGCCAAAAGAGATACTGAACTGTAAAATGTATGGACTGAAATTGCTTTTAAGGACAGCATTGGTATTATAGAGCCCCAAGTATAACTACTGTAAATCCATGTTCACCTCATCAAAAAGAAAAAAAATACCGAGGGAACTATTGTATGTGTATTTGTCATTTGTATAGAATTATATCCGTTTTCATGATTGAATTTGTTTTTTAAAGTTCACTTCTTCAGAAGAATGGTATGGAAAGTTTGGAATTATTTTAGCACCCCTGCACAATATTTCTTTTGTGAGCTGATCTGTAAAAGCTCTGTTGAACTCTGCATATTGTAATAGGGTAGGCAGATTCAGACATCCTGCATCCTTGCATAGAAATGACAAAACTGGTTTTACCAGTATATTCTAAGATTAGGTTTCACAATTAAAAATATCTACCATCTATATCTGCAAGAGAGTTTAGAGGAAACCAAGAAGGAAGAGAGGCTTTCCTGTTATAATCAGTGCAGAAATTGAGGTCTACTGAAACACTGAGTGCAATTACATGTTCCTATGTCAGTATGTAGTTTTGTCTCTTAAAATTAATTGGATTCAACTGTTTAAGTCAGAGTATATCTGAGCATGAGTACATTAAGGATCAAAACTGAAATTCATTATGTTAATGTATCAATGGTATGTTCACCCTGCTCAGTGCTGTTCCATGCGAGATATGCTGATTTGTAAGTAGCATACAATTACAATATTCTCTTTTTCTAACACACTGCTTTCCCACTCATATACTTGCTTACTTCTCCTGAGGTAGACAGGATACCTTTTTGCAGCCTCACTTTGCACCATGAAGACTTAACAAAAAAAATGACCTTTTAGTATGGTATAAGCCAGCATGTTGATCACGGTATAGTTTCTTTTGCTAAAGGATTTTTGTTTTCCTCTGTAAAACAGACTCCATTCTGTAAATCATCTGCCAAATATGGATGACCAGATATATACCAGAGAGATACCTTCTCACTGACAGCTTCATTAATTTCAATTGAGTTACTCTCAGAGAATAATTTGACTCATTAAATCAAAACTAAGTTCTCACTAAAATTAGTTGTAGCCCTCCTGCTTGTCTAAGAATCCTTAAATATCTAAACTATTATTAGATCAGATAAATTAATTAATACGCTTGAAAAAGTGTCAGTCAAAACATGAAGAATATTTTATATTTCTGCCTTTCTGGCTGATTGCAATAGCTCCAGCTGAGCATGATTATCCGTAGATTAAAAAAGCAACAGCTAAATGGAATGACAGAATTGTAGAATCACTTAGGTTGGAAAAGACCTTCAGGATCATCAGATCCAACTGTACATTTAAAGACAATTAATATTAAGGACTCTGAGAAGACGATGCAATAGAATATTTTTCCTCAGTATTTTGTAGAGTGACACAAACCTAACTGTATATTGTTTTTTTATGATCCAAAACTATTTTTCTTTGGGTTTTAATGGAGGTGAAAAGCATCTAATAGAATTTAACAAAGACATGAATGTTAAGAGAAGCACAGATCAAAGATGCCTTAAGCACTGAGATAGCGTTGTTATTATTATTATGTTGTTTCTTTATTAAAGTACTCTACAGAGCAGTGGAAGACTTAGAAATTATATCCATGAGACCAATGAAGTTAGTATGTGAGTAATTTCTGTGGACAATCTGGATGAGGAATCGAGCAGAAAGCAATGCTATAGCGTTCACATGTACTCCAAATTTGTGCTGTCACTTAAATGCACATTCTTTAAAGCCAACTTAAAACATTTTTCCTGAAGTATAATAAGTACGGGTACA